>WEIS01093279.1:1144-12152 GCA_013389965.1 Todus mexicanus
AAAGGGAGAAAAGGGAGAAAAGGGAGAAAAGGGAGAAAAGGGAGAAAAGGGAGAAAAGGGAGAAAGGGGAGAAAGGGGAGAAAGGGGAGAAAGGGGAGAAAAGGGAGAAAAGGGAGAAAAGGGGAAAAGAAAGAAATTTTTAAAAATCCACCTACCCAAGCAAACCTAAAATTTTCTCGTTTGGTATAAAATACACTTACTCTAAATGAGACTTATAATAAATAAAGATCAGTTTATCCAATATTACTCAGTCAAAGCTCATCCAAATAGAAAACTACTGGACATATCGGTTACCCCAAAACTACTCCAGGCTGTTTCAAATGCATATTTGAGTCATGTAAAATAAGTGGGTTTGTATGCTTAAATATCAGAGCACAAACCTAACAGCGGTCCTATGAAAAACACCCTTTGGAGTCTTACAAGATTGCAATGTAGGATGAGAATTTCAAAGGCTGCAAGGGAAAGCCATTCCTTTGAAGGGTGGCAACAGGGGGAAAGAGCTCTTTCAAGAGTGTAACTTGGGATTAGGTTAGTAGTCTTGACAAAAAACATATGAAAGCAAGATGGTAGAAAGTGGTTTATAAATGCAATTTATCACAAATATGTAATGTATCAGACAGATTACTAGCTAATTTTATCACCTCTATGGCTATAAAAATAACTAAAATTATCAAATACTTTATTCCAAAATCAGTTCTGAAATGTGAGCCCTGAAACAAACATTGGCATTCTTGCAAAGCTACCAAATGGTGTACATGGTGAGCAAACGGGCTAAGATTAACTGCACCAGCTCTGTCTTGACATCCTTCTTCTGGGAGGGGACACAGAAAAGCTATTCAAGCAGCATACATCATTAAAAGCTAAAAATCTTCTTTATGGTTGTGCAAGACCAGGCATCCACAGCCTAAAGAGGCACTGGGTTGGGTGCAGCCCCCCTCTGGCTGATGTAGGAAGAACACAGAACAGGAAGAAAAAAAGAAACAGACCCCCAAACTAGGAGCAGATCCCAAAACTGATGTTGGGATGCTCAGGATTAAATTATAAAATTAGAGATGCAAACTATATAAACTAGACATAGTCATAGATATTTATGGATTAAAATGAGAAATAAGAATGCTTGCTAGAATGATTTAAAATGCTTTAAAATTTAGCTGCCCTTTTTTTATTATTTTTAAATATTTAAAACACAGGTTTACACCCAATAATGCAAGGACATAGATAAAAATGTTAAGACCACAGGAAAAAAAATAGCTAATGATTGCTTCAAAGATAGAAAACTGGGACAAAATGCCTGTTGGAACACACAGAGTCTCCCGCAGGAGCCTCAAAAGTCAGACACTGCCTGCTTTTATATTTAAAACGCCTTTCAGCTAACTCCTTCAGTACAGTACACTTGAGAAAGAGTAAAAGTGTAAAGGACAAAGGAAGATAAAAGAACACCAAAACGAAGAAAGTGTAATACTTAGACATATTCCAGTAATGGTTTTCATGGTTTTGAAGGGAGTTTGGTGATTTTATATATGCTTGTCTAATAATGATAAGCAACAGGAAAAAAAAAAATTGGGGAAAAAAAATTGAATACTAGTTCTATTAAACAGTTTCCTGCCTTAAGGAAAGAGAATACTGCAAACACCAGAATGAAATTATAAAACCTGAAGCGCAATAGCAGGTCTGGAAGAGTATCACTGAAAGACTCTTTACCCTTCTATTACTGTAGTGCTGTGTAACTGCTAAATTAATTTTTTTTTTCCAACGGTACAAAGTCTTTTATTTCCTCCAAGAAAGCTGAGGAGGGACTTTTTAGGATGTCGGGTAGAGGTAGGACTAGGGGGAATGGAGCAAAACTAGAGCTGGGTAGATTCAGATTAGACGTTAGGAAGTTCTTCACCATGAGGGTGGTGAGACACCGGAACAAGTTGTCCAGGGAGGTGGTAGAAGCCCCATCCCTGGAAGTCTCTAAGACCAGGCTGGACGAGGCTCTGAGCAACCTGATCTACTGTGAGGTGTCCCTGCCCCATGGCAGGAGGGTTGGAAGTAGATGATCTCTGAGGTCCCTTCCAACGCTGACAATTCTAAGGGCATTCTCGCCTCATCATTGTACTCCTCATAGGGTGCAAGATTTCAGCTTGTGTTATCCGGTGTTTTGAATGACACTGCCATACATACTTGGATTAGAACCTGATCACAGAGTTCTCCGATCAGACTCTAACTGCATGAAGGTCTGTAGAAACACTAAATGTGTTTAGAGAAAAAGATGTGACATAATTAATCAGAGAAATAGTCAGTAATAGAATTTCCATTCTTTCCCTCATTCTCCAGCACCCTCTTTAAAATACACATCACTGAGACATAAAAAGTTTCAAAATTTGACACAAAAATGTTATGCTATTTTCTCTTGGTTAGGAGAAATACTGACATTTAGTATCCTGAAATTCACAAAAGTACATGGTTTAGAAACTGACTCAGAACTCTGTCACCTGTGGAACAGTCTCACATGGGAAATAGTGCTGGCTTTCTTAGCTGAGACTTTCAAAACTCAGCTGGATAAACTGGTGTAAATCTCCTGCAAAAAGCAACTTTTTGTTATCAATGCACTAAAAAAATGCTACTCAGTGTAACACTTTGTGACATGTTGAGCCATATCATGCCATACACTGAAGTCTCGAATATCAGGTAACATAACATACCTTACATGAATATAGGACCACATCACCGTAACACCACTAACCCAGACAACTTCCTAAATTATTTTGGTTCTTGCATTGGCTTAAGATACAAGACGTTTTAGGTAAAAATACTAAATGAAGTTTATTACGAAAAAACTTTTAGAAAGCTAAAAGTATATGGTAAAACCCTGCTGTTCACAATTTTATAGCGGTAACAACATCATGAAAACATTGGTCACAGTAGCACTGAATATTGTAATTATTAAGCTTGTTTTATATTATTTGGATTCTAAAAAATGACTTCCAAGATTTGGATTGATTTCTACTTTTATTGCATAAAAACGAAAGGTAATGAAATGTTAAAGGATGTATTTACTAATTTGAGAAGTTTTCAGATAAATTACTAAAAGGGCATTCTAAGGTAAAGTAGAAGATATGAAAAAACACATGATGATTTGAGTTAGTTTTAAATATCTGGAATTCTAACTTCATTAAATCCATGAAAGGAATAATATTTTTGTTAGTTCCTCTCAAATGTATTTTTCAAGAAGTTTTTGACCCCCTTTCAAGATATGACACCACAGTCATAAATCAAGAACACCTGTGTTATTTCCATACTCAGAATATTCTCAAATCCCTATAGAGTACTTCTACATTTTGATTCTTCCTGAAGTCACCAACCCAGCTTTTTTTAAGGATAAGCTCTACAGTTTAACATGTTCGGTGTTTTGTGCAAACTCAAAGGAGAATAGTATACAAAATACAAAAGGAGAATCATTAAAATAATCATTCAAATATTGTACCTGACACCCTAGTAGTAAAAGTTTTGAACATTTCAACTATCTACGGCATTTTTCAATTGCTGGCCAATTCCAGACTTAACCCTAACGTACAAAGAAAACAAACGTATTTTAAAAATAAATATATGGCAGCCAACACACACTTGGTAGCAAGATGATGCGAGACCTCTATTATTTCATAAATTATTGCTCCTTATTAAAGTTCTCATACAATTCATGCAAAACCCAATTTACCATAAATCATTTTAAATACCACAGCTATAACACAAATAACTCATTCACGAAAGAAATTAGCAACAAAAGATTACAAAATTCACTCAATAGCAGAAGTATTTAGAATAAATGCAATAGAAATAATTCATGCTAATGTAAAAGACAGTACTTTGCATGATGAGCCAAGAAAAGCAGACCATGTCATAAAAAGAAAATTCTCATAAATGTTTCATTTTTAAAAAATTACTTTCTTACCTCTCTTAGCCTCCAGTAGTCGATAGACCACAGTCTATTCTACCTCATCAGAAACCACTTGTTCACTTGACACAGAAGAGAGAAAGGTGGCTAGGGAAACCAAATCAGAGCTTGAGTTCAAGGTAGTATTATATCTGGGCCTGTTCCCTCCTTCTCACCTTGAAAACTGAAAAATGTCTTTCTCCATAAACAGAAACAGAATTAATCTGACTAAGAAATGAGTTCTCTATTCAAACAGATGCTCCACAAACTCACCTTGTTACCTCTCCCTAGAATACAATGATGAAAAATGCATTGTAAGCAAAAATAGGAATTTCTCACTCTTAGCACTGTCATAAGCTATTTTAAGCAAAATGCTTTGCTCTCCCTTGGCCATACTCTCAAGCCCCTCTATCAACTTGACATTCCTAAATCTAAGCCTATTTTCCAGGTCATCAGTATGACCTTTGTCCAAAGCCTCACAGCCACTGGTGTTTACAGCTAGATGGCATTAAGCCCACGTTGAAACTTACACTGTCTATCCCATTTGCTAACAGGAATGTAAGTAAAGCCTTTGGGTCTTCTAAAAAGAAGTTCTAGACAATTTCAAGCTTTGTAGAGATGTCTTCACTATATAGGATACTTTGGAGCACTGAGTGCACACGGCAATACCAAAGGCTGACCATCAGCCTCTCATTCAGGAAGGCAAAAACTCTCATGTGCTATCAAGCACAACAGGCCATTCACAGCATCACAGAATTAACAAGGTCGGAAAAGACCATAGAGATCATCAAGTCCGACCTGTAACCTACTACCTAGACTATCACCAACCTATTACCCAATATTATCTCATAAGCTAAATCTTGTCCCTGAGTACATCATCCAACCTCTTCTTGAACACTTCTAACAATGGTGACTCCACCACCTCCCTGGGTAACCTATTCCAACAGGGAATCACTCTCTCTGTAAAAAAGTTCTTCCTAACATCTAGCCTAAACCTTCCCTGACGCAGAAACAAACACGTTGACATGACAAGCGAAAGGCCTATTTCCACTCAGCTCAAGATTTCTGCAGTTTTGTAGTTTTTCTTGTACATCATTTCCCATAATCCAAGGCATACTGAAATCCAGGCAGCTATCAGAAGTATTAAAATAGTTACGTTCTTTCTAAAATTAAATTTTCAAGCAGCTTTAAAAACTAGTATTCAACAGTTACCTTTCTCATTTTAATAGCTCGAGTGCAAGGGTTTTTTTAAAGAAATACATGCATTGCATTTTATATGAATTATTATTATTAAGCACTTCTGGTTTGAACCAGCGCTACCAGCAAAGTGATTAAAGGAGGTGAAAGGCACAAAAAGCAGAAGACAGTGCCAAGGATTTCTTTTGCTTCTCCCATCAGGGGACCCTGGACAGGCTCAGAGACACCTGGCATCAGCAGGGTCCTGATTTCTCTTTGGGTTCAACCTTCCTTTTTCCCCCAGGCAGAGCCCTCCCAGGGTGCTCCTCTTGCTCCTTTCCCAGCAGACTGCTGCTTGGCCCCCCATGTTGAGTATCACACCTCTACTCAGTCTGTCAAGCCAGTCTGTATCCTAAATTAATAAATATAGGTTGCGTAAATTATTCATACAGTCCAGTCTGACACATTAGATTGAATGTCATGGTTATCCTGAAGGTAGAAAATTTTGAGGTTTACATAACATGTTCATTAAATGTAGTGAACTAATTAAAGTATGTTAATTAGGTAATAGACAAAAGGAACTCAGTATTTGGTAGAGATTGGTCACTGTTAATACCTTGTGTTAATACCTTGGTCGTATTTTTATGCTTAACGAGCAAAAGGAAAAGCTGATTATTCAGAAAGAAAAAAAAAATCACATGTGTTACGTGTTGGAAAAATAGCCTCAGGTGACACAGGACATACATACCAAAGGAACTGGCACTCTAACAAAGAAAGTATCATTTCAAAGCCCATAAAAAACATGCTGTCACTGGGAATTTTACATATTCGCATTTTAGGAAGCAATACTTAATATTTGATGCTACTAATAAAATGGCAAAAAAATGATTTTATGTGCAGAATTACCTGTTCTGCCTTTAAATTTTTCCCATTATTTTTATTTGCATTTATTTTATGAAAATTACCATTAAGGTTTTCATATCAAATGCTTTGGTTAGAAAAATAACTGAGAAGCAAGAAATTATTAATTAAGTCCTACTCGCACGGGGCAAATGTTAGTGGGAAATGCATATATATGCCTGGCATGGGGAATAAAGCCCATGTAATGCTGTATATGCAATTAAAACATACTCCAGGCTTATGTTAAAATCTTTTCCTTTTTTTTTTTACATTCCATATGTTAACCCCTTGCTTTTCACTTAATTTTAAAGGCATGACCAAACCTATAAAGCATTTTGATGCACATCTTATTAGAAAGAAGAAAAGAAAAATCAAGTTAGTGTTCTCAATAAAAGAAGTGCCTGTGCTTTCTTCAGAAGACAACTGGAATTATTATACTACTGAAGACAACAGATGTTGGCAACAGTAAACTACTCAAGACAAAAGCAAACAACTCAATTTCTTTCTTACGCTCAGCAGCATACATTTAGGATATTATTAATCTGTCATTTAAAAGTGAATCCTAGTACAAAGGGCTGAGAAAGATTCAGAAAGGGAACCTTGTACTCACAATGATATCTGGATAGAATTTAGATAAATTCAAAGCAAGTCTTAAAAAAAACCCACCACACACACAAACATAGAAACAGAAATGAAACAGGCAGCCAGATCGGCCCCAATGGTAAAGGGGGTGAGAGCTGCTTCACAGTTGCAATGCTTCTCAGAGACAACACAAATAAGGGTGTTAATCCTTTTAAAAAAAGGAAAGTAATTGAATCCAGGCCTCCTCACATCCTGCATAAATTTACTAACCACTGAAACACTGACACAAGGAAAGCCCTGAGCATGGCCACCACTTTCCCGCAGGAGTGAGTCCAGGAGCCAACACCCAGGCACTCTGCTGAGGCACCTAACCCCGACCCTTGCACTGAGCACCGAGCTCAGGAGTCTGCATCTGAAAATGAAGCCCAAAACCCTCAAATAATGCCCAGGAAACTTAGAAGCTTTAGTCCTGCTGCACATCAGACACTTGGGTGATTTCAGGTAAGCTGGTGCACTGGCCCAAAGCTGCGTCAACTGCCAGTCTGGGAGCAGCACAGTTCCGTGTGTGTCCTGGAGAACTCGAGCTAACAAGATATTCCCCTGAGCAGACAGAGTTAGCAGAGGCACAGTATCATCCTGCTGTGGCAACACTGCCTCTAGTTCTGGGTTTATTTAATCCACACATGGTAAAAACCACGCAAACCACATTTGCGAATTCTGCCCTAGTGCGTTTCCCGCACCAAGATGGCGGCCGCCCCGTGGGCAAGGCATGATGAGAGCTGCTGGAACCAGCTCAAATTCCCAACCAGTCGTGAGGTTCACAAACATTATTATCTCTAATGCTCACTGCTTAAGTGTAAGCTTATTAACACCAACTTCTAAGCATTCAGTTGTAAGGTCTTTCACCTCTCCCCAGTTATGACCTTCATGAGAAAATTTAGTCTCAAGTAAACTCCCTTCAAGAACACACGGCGCCACTGCCCAGCACTAACAAACACCTAATTAGAGCGGATAACACACTAAGTAGGCAGGGCAGACCATACTGACGTGAGTTACGCTCAAATTTACAAGAACCACAATGGTTGCGTAGAGTTTCCTACCCTAAAAATTAACTAAAGCATCTAAAAAACTAGCTTTTTTTGGTTATGCCTTGCCCTCCAGAAGAATTCACAGCATTGGAACTGCAGAGCTTTTGTCAAGAGAAACTTGCAACTTTTCCTGTAATACAGGAAAATGATGATGCAACCATCAAAGGCAATTAATGCATATGAACCAAGAGTTCACGTATCTCTACTGTCTATTCCCCTCAGTGCATGGACACTTTCTAGTCCTTTCACTCTGCACTTCAGTTTACTCCTGAAAATGGTAACCTGCAAAGGATTCATTGTAAGCGAGTCCAATTACACCCATATTTATTTTAAAACAAGGGCGCTGATTTAATGATGCTCTGTAGATACATAAAAAGTAGAACTCGAAACAATTCCATGGGATGTATTTCACCGGCGCACTTTCCACGATATATGAACTAAAATGCAATGAGTGACTGTTTTACTGCTCAGCTGTGCAAAATAACTGCAAGAGATTTTTGCTTTAATTTTCAAAATCACCTCAACAAGAACATGCTAGGAAATCCATCAAGGAGTCTCTCATCACCATTACAAAGCATACTTTCTGGACTAAGCTAAATAGATGAAAGAACAATGACAGCTTTGCTTTTGAGAAAAAATGACACATATCATCCTTGTGATGAGCTCAGGTACTAAGATGTAAATATTACAATACTTCTTAAAAAATTTAAAATGTAGCAAGCAATCTTTTAGGGAAAGGACAGATCATTCCCACTTTCATTTCTTTTCATGTTTCATCAATACCTGTGCTTTGATGACTATTTTTAAGTGTCCTAAAAGCATTTTACAAACCTGAGTAACTTAGGTTGTAGGCCACTATTTAGTTTCTTAAAATTCATCCCTTAAATTTGGCTTAAAGATCATAAGCAGGTAAAGAGGTATAGTCTAATGCTCCCAAAATGTTTCACAAAATCCGGACAGCTAAGTGGTCAAAAAATGTCTTCATTTAAAAAAGAAGAGATGATCAGCATAAAGCTTAAATGGTTTAGGAAGAGATGAAACAAGGTACTGTTTAAACTGACGGTTGAGGAGAATGATTTAGGATGGTTTCAGCAAGCATAAATCAGAACAACGTGAATAGTCTTCCATGGTAAATTTCAAGTTAAAACATCAACAAGAAGTTAAAAACAATTAGATTATTAAAAATGGTGGAACTCAACAAATTCAACAAAATTGAAAACCCAACTTTCCAGACACCCAGAAGTGACAGACTCAGCAAAATAGAAGGCAATAGCTGACACTTTCCTAGTACAACTGCTAGAAACAATAACGAAATCCTCTGCATTGTTAGAAAGGAAATATCTTCACTAATCATATCCATTCCCCAGATAATGGCTCACAGCTAAAATAGCTTTTAATTGTGAAGGGGAAGAACATCTCTGGTCTACAGGAATCAGGTAAAGAGACTCATTCAAATAATAACCAAGCAGACATTTCTTTGTTCATTCCTTAGCAGGAGATAAACATATAAGGAAAGAAAAATCTTCCTTGATAGGTGACACAATTTAGAAAATCAACCTAATCTTGTCAGCAAGACAAGAAAATGGAAATCAAAAAAAAAACCTGCTGCAAGTATTTACATGAGGCTCTACAACTTGAGGAAAAAAGTAAAATGTGCAAGTACTTTTGAACGGTCATAAATAAAATGTAAAAATAAGGAGATAAAGCAGATGTCATTAAAAATAAGCATAAAAATTACTTGGGTAACATTAAAAATTCTCCATCTTCATATTTCATCATCTAAATTTTATAACAGGACATTGGGGAATATGGCAAATTCTCTCTTACTGGTTTATCAGAACAATTACTTCTGTGATTCTTCTACCAAAAAATTACAACTCTGATAGTTACAACACAGAAACTAAATGTAAGTAAGCCTCCAAGCAAAAATACATTATACAGATGATAAATGTCTTTCACTACTTTTTTTGTCATTTATTCTACAGTTGCCCTGTTTTCAGAAACTTTATATCATTCAGCCTTAACAAGTCTTTTCCAGAGGGAGAAAGACTATTAAATCAATTTTACAATCATAACTAGTTGGAGAAAATTCTGGCTCCTATAATGAACATAATCCTTTGCTATGTGATTTTTTTTCTTTTAAAGTCTTGGTATTTATACTAGGAATATGACCATAATTTCCCTATGTAAATACTAACGAAGCACTGTTTCACTCCTGTTTTGAAACTACAGTCAATAAAATGGTATCAAATTATGAACAGTAAAAAAACTGTATCGGTTAAAAAAATAAACCTACAAATATGATAAGCATGTAAAAAGTACATACTAGTAACCCGGAAATACTGTCCTTTCCTTCCATTTCAAAATTTGACCACAGTAAAAGCATTAAGTTTTCTCCGTCTCAAGAGGTTACCGTAACTTACTGCAACTGATGATGCATGGGTGCGATCCCCTTTTTTATGCCAGCCATCTCTGATTATCCTCATTTGGGCCATCCTGAGCATCCCCAGCCCATGATCAAGTTCTTCAAAATATTTACAGTAAACTAACTGAAAACTGTGATCCTAATCAAATCACATAGACCAATGACTGAATGGCAGTCTACGAAGAGCGCGAGGGCTTCACCATGTTCTTCTAATGCAGAACACTAAGTATTAGAGGAAGAAGTGGAAAAATAATTGTGGCTAAAGAGAATCTGGTGCTAGAATGAACTCCCACAGCAGATCAGTCAAACTGTGCATCATTACCAAATTCTGCAAAGTGGTCTTGTTGAACTAAAGCCTCTCTATTCTAAAAATCATAGTTATATCACACCTCCCTTATGCAATAAAAGCCTGCCAACAACAAACATACCAAGAAATATTAAAAAAAAGTTTAAAAACCCAACAAAAAACCCAAACACAAAATGCAAACAAACAAACAAACAAAAAACACAAAACAACCTTACAAGTTGATATGTACAGAAAGCACTCAATTATGCTGTAAAAATTCAGTAATCCAGTGAAGGAAGATTCCATCAATTACTATAGTAATTGGATGAAGTTCAGTGAATTAAAATGAAACTAATTAGGCAAATTAACAACAAAAGAATCTCAACTCTCGCGTAATCTACTATACAACTTTTTCAATGTATTATGCAACAACATGAAACCTCTGCAATGCACCAGTAATCCCCATCTCCTGCACAATACCTTAAAAGTCCACTAGCAGGTCCAGCTGCGATTCACTGCAGTGGATCAGTTACTCATCTTGGAAGTTGGAGATACCTGTTCAAGTGCTCTCACAGATGCTGGAGAGAAACTATGACTAGATAACTCAGGTTTTGAGGGAATACTGCAAGGTAAAA
>WEIS01093282.1:0-20799 GCA_013389965.1 Todus mexicanus
CTGGGAGCAAGGTCACAGGATCAGCACAGCTCTGCTCCATAACGCAGGATCAGGTCCTCTTCCCGCTAAAGACAACAACTGATGCGAAATGGAGCCAGGCCATGCCTGTGCTATATCTATCCTGAACTACGCATTACTGGTATTTTTCTGGGTATACACAGGAAAGCAGAGGGGGAAGTTATCTCCATCATGAAGAAATGTGGACTGCTGCCAGGAGAAGACACCCTCCCTCAGCACAGTATCTAGGGGACGTCATCTCTGGTTTATCAGCCATCCTCTTCTACCAGGCAAAGCTGGCAATGTCCATCTGCAGGACTAACAAGGGAATGCCTCAGGCATACCCTGATTTTAGAATTTAGGGCTCTGGTGAAATTCATTCTGATGTATTATTTTTGGCTCCCAAAAAGCAGCAATGAGCGTTTGCATAATAGGAACACAAAACCTGAAAACTGCCTGTTTACAGCAAGCTTTTGTCATTCACTCTGTATCTATCAGCTTTGAGTGGCTCTGGGTAAGTTCTGCTTTAAAAAGCCTAAACAGAGGTGGAAGTGACTGATTCCTTTTCCTTTCTGGTTATTTTAGGAATGAGACTTAGGGAGCATTGGCCAGAATTTCTTTGTGCTTAAGATTAAAGGAATTTCATTTTTCATGTTCCAGTGACTTAACACCTGTTTCAGAGAAGCATTTCACATATACCCAACAAGAAGGGCTTCACTTGAAGATGACTTTCTGCCCACCTGAGCAACTACTGTTTTTCTTCAAGCTGAATATAAACAGAGTCCTTCTGACAAGCAACTGAGAGCGGAGAAGTAGCAGACTGGGAGCTGGAAGAATGAACACGAGCACCGACACAGAAATGCCAAGACTCGTGCTCTCTGCTGTGTCCACTCAACTGTAGCCCGGTCAGATGTTTGTAACTGGGACCCGCCAACACCAGCCCAGTTACCAGTTGGTGCTCTGGCACAAAACTACCTACAGCCATGGTGACAACCTGGGTCACCCCAGCAGCACTCTGGGCGTGGACTCCTCCACGAGGGATGGCAGCAAAGCGGGGAGTAGGAGACACGAATTTTGCACCGATTGCACAGGAGCTGCCTGTGCACCACGAGAGCTTCCCACAGACTCCTGCCCTTTCTTCCAGCTCTCTCCCATTTTTAAAGCAGTTCATGAGACACTGAGACTTGGTTATCCAGGCGAAAAAAAATAAAAATCAAAGGCAAGAAGGAAAATGTTCCTTTTCTAAGAGAATGAAATGAGAGTTTCTGTTGCTTAGCAAATTCTTAACCAGTTGCTGTCCTCAGCTGTGTGTGCCAGAATGTCCCCTGCAAAGCACTGTGCCTGACCCTAAGCTCAGGGCTCCACAGAAGATCTGGCAGAAGCTTTCTGAGCCACAACCTGTCTGATTGCTGGAGTTGCTGCTTCCTTGGGTAAGGAGTTACAGAGAGCACATCCACCCCACCATGCCAGAGCACTCCAGATGTTCTCCCAGCATCACTGACTCATCCTTTGGGTCATCTCAGTGCTGAGGCTCTGGGCAGCACCACTCCACACAGTTACCGACCAGCTAAGGAACACCAAGGTGCAAAAGTGTGGTAGGAAATTAATAAAAAGAGTTGCAGCTGGACCCAAAAAGAAGCCATCAGAACCATGTACATAGAGCTTGGGATGCTGACAAGCCTCCATAGTGCAGTCCCCCCAGACTGAATCCACAGGACTCCAAGGAGCAGGAGGAAGGCGAAGAACACCATTTCTCTTGTAGTAGTACTCATTATTTTTCTTATCTTTATTTCTCTACTGTTATTTAAAATAATCCTTTGATTAGACTGCTAAGGTTTCAGTTA
This sequence comes from Todus mexicanus, assembly GCA_013389965.1. Classification (NCBI taxonomy): domain Eukaryota; kingdom Metazoa; phylum Chordata; class Aves; order Coraciiformes; family Todidae; genus Todus; species Todus mexicanus. Next base: position 1,842 of record WEIS01093282.1, read on the forward strand.
CACTAACCAAAACATTCAAGATATGTTTCTTTACTACGAATATATATAATTACCTTCTTGAAACAATCCCAGTTCCAGGCAGGAAGGCAGACAGTTAAGAAAAGCCCACAAACACACACAGCCATGGCAAGGACCTACAGGGGTAAATTGAAGCAGCGTGGAACAATTTGCTCAGCCACTGGAAACCAGCTTGTTCAGAGAGAGAGCAAGATGAGGCAGGTTTTTTGCTGCTCTTGATCTGCAAAAAATGTTTGGCGATTTTTGTGGGTCATCATTTACCTTTTTATCAGCTTAAGGACAGGGTCTCCCTACTCTAGATTTTCACAAAGTCAGAATTCACCACCTAAGTATTTTTACCCAGTACCTATTTTTTGGAGAGGTTTCTTCCAAAAACGCAATAACACACCAGAGCCTAATTTCATCCTCCTTCTCTCCACTTGTGAGACATTACAATAAACGGAGATGTTTTCAAAGACATCTTCTGCGCTCTGCAAGGACGAGGCAGTGGAACATGAGCTATTAAAAGATTCATTACTGCACCTCTATAGGCCCAAAGCAAATTCTCATGCTAGCTAGCTTTGTCAGATCTCAAAAGCTAGAGGTCCTCCCTTCCATTTTGATGGAAATATATTTTTCATGACACGAAAGCCAGTGAATAATAACGCTGAGAAATCAGATGGAATAGATGAGGCCTAAAGCTTTGGGATCCTCTAGATTTTCATACAAATAAGGCAGTGACAATATTGAAAGGTTGGAAAGCCACTTGCTCTCCAATCCATAGGAAATACAGCTATGCAGAACCAAACAAAATAAATGCAATGGTCACTCACTGCTGCCAAATAGGGAACAAAAAGCCAGGCATTGTGATCTGAGCAATAAGGGGCGTTCCTCCCCTTGAACATCCCGAGAAGGAGAGCTGAGAACGGAGCTAGCATTCTGCATCCTAATGTTCAGAGCAAGCAAGCATCGATCGGTCTCCTGAAATGGAGATCAGATGTCCCTGCTGTAGCCCTTTTCCTGGCAAATACCAGAGTAGATCAGCACATAGGTATGCACCTATGGGTACTTACAGGAAATAGAAAAAAGAACAAGGTATTGTTCACCCTACCTGAAGCAGCATAGTAAGCGCTGAAAATAAAGGTGCATTATAGTCTGCTGATTCTTCTTTTTTACAGTAATAAAAGTGGGCAGAACTCTACAGAGCAAACTTCATGTTTGCCCTGAGGACGTCACATTCACAAATAGATAGCTGAGAGCTCGGGGAGGGAATACTTCACATTTCTAGTGACAACTTGAACAAAACAGGAGGGAGTTACTGGCTTATATCTTTGGTTGGAGTACTTCTGTAAACAGAGGGAGACTGTTCCAGACAAAAAGCTGAAAGGAGACACACAAGACCTGGGGAAAGCAATCATCTGAGAGGTGGCATGGAGAAAGTCTGATGGCAGGAGAGGTGGGGTGCTGTGAATGCCTAGAGATGGACAACAGGATATTGTGCTGAGCCCTGTAAAGGTGACAACAAGAAACTTAAGCTAGGCAGAACGTGAGAAAGCCGGGAGATAATCAGGAAAGACTGACAGCATTCGTGTGCAAAATAAAACAGGAGGTGGCAAACAACAGTGACATGAACCCACCTGGTGAAGGGCCGGAGCTGAGCAAAGGCCAGGATGCAGGAATAGGGAACTCTGCGCTGCTCCCCAAGACATGAGGTTTTGTCAAGAAAACTGGCAGTAAAAGGTGAGGTTAACTGATAGGGAAATAGAAAAATTGGAAGAATTTAATAGCAGCATCCATTTGATAGGGGCAGAAAGATGAGGATCCGTCCTGAAACCGGGCTCTGCATCCAGAGCGCTTGGAGGAAGAGCATGTCTGGCACAGCCAAGGATGCCCTGGAGGAGGCTGCACATGGATGAATCAAGAACTTCCACCTTTTGCTTTCAGGATGGCATTACAGGAATGCCTGAAGACAAAAAGGTTCACATTTCAGTAACAAAAAACATCTATGACGCCATGAAATCTGTTTGAATGTTGTGCCAAATGAGGTTTTGCCTTCCAAAAATTATCAGATCCATATATGAGAAATGTCAAGATGGCTTGAAGCAGGAAACCCTGAGGAATATCAGTCAGAATCACCAGGCCACAGAGAAGACTGCGAAGGAGGACACCTCGGCTGCGCTGTGGCAATCGCACCAGAAAGAGTTACAGTAGTATATGGATGTCAAGGGAATCTCTTAAGGCATGTCTCATATGCAGAACAAGGGGAGGAATTTTAAAGGAATTTTGGTAGCCAGTGGTAACACAAGATCCTCAAAACACTTTCCCTTTGCAGAAAGAGAGGCCAAGGCAGAGATTCTGCATCACAGTGTCCCTCAACGCTCAATCCAGACCGACCTGTGCAAGGAGATGCAATAAGCTGGTTGCCAGGCAGGCATTTAGTCCCGGTCCCCGTGATGGCACCACCAGCAGTGATGGCACCACCAGCAGTGACGGCAATACTCACAAAATAGGCACCTGGCTGCTAAAAGCACCCCTGGGACCATCAAGCAGCGAACACCAAGTCCCAGGTACACGCACACACCCAGTGCTCAGTAAACCACCTTTTCATCTTAACACATGAGCTTTTCTATCACACCCGCAGCCTCTATGAATGTAACAGAGGAAGCACGCAGTTAAATTAACAGGCTTAGCAACGTACATCGCAACCAACCGGAGGAAAAGATCCTGGGGAACATCCCCTAGTCATGCGCATGATGACAAGGACATGTCTTCCAACAGCTGGGACAGGCATTGCCGGAGTGCGGCACGTACCCGCTCCCTCACTCACACACCAAGCATCAGCTCAGCGCTGTTTGAACTTACAACCGAAGCGAGCTGAGCGACAGACAGGAATTCAATGGTGTTTTTTTCCCAGAAGCATTAAAGAGAATATGTCAAAACTACGTCAAGAATGCGAACAGTAAACGTCAATCCAAGTTAGCTGCCAGTTTCATTTCTGTCTTGCGATAATGGTCAGAGAAGCCTCACAGAGAAAGAAAAAGCAATTTTTAATTATTCAGTATTTCCATGGATGACTGATAAATTGACTCCGAACGATTCTACAGTCAGTGAGTTTGTTTTAGGGAGGAGAAAAGAGTAGAGAACACATTCAGATCATCCTGGAGCTCTCCTTTACTTTTGCTTTAGCACACTTCAAAGAAATGTGCCAAACTAACCATGTCTGATCCAGGTCATTGAGCAGATGCACGTATCGCTGAGTAACTAACGTGGAGAGTTCACCAGCTATTTTCGTTCCACATTTCACTTCTCACCATAGGGCCTTGTGGAAGAAAACAAGTGCAGCCATTAGACACCCTTAGGTAAATTCAACTTGTGTCAAAATAAATCACATCAGGCAAAAAATATGTTAAGAGGATATTCTGTTTGTACATAGAATCAGAGAAATGTTTAGGTTGGAAAAGACCTTTAAGATCATCAAGTGCAACTGTCTCCCCAGCGCTGCCAGGGCACCACTGCCCCGTGTCCCTCAGCACCACATCTCCACAGCTTTGAAATCCCTCCAGGGATCATGGGGACTCCACCTCTGCCCTGGGCAGCCTGGGCCAGGCCTTGGCAACCTTTGAAAAGAAGAAATTTTTCCTAATACCCAACCTAAACCTTCCCTGGCACATCTTCAATCCGATTCCTCTTGTCTGTCACTCGTTCCCTGAGAGAAGAGCCTGATCCCACCTGTTTCCTTTGCTCCCTCCCAAGCTTCCTTTGCTCCAGGCTCAACACCCCCAGGTCCCTCAGCCGCTCCTCCCCAGCCTCCTGCTCTAGCCCCTTGCCCAGCTCCGTTGCCCTTCTCTGGCCACACTCCAGTCCCTCCAGGTCCTGCTGGGAGGGAGGGGCCCAAAGCTGAGCCCAGGATTTGAGGGGTGCCCTCCCTAGTGCAGGAGGATGATCCTCGCCCTAGTCCTGCTGGGCACACTGGTGCTGATCCAAGCCAGGATACCATTGGCCTTTTTTGGCCACCTGGGCAAGTACATTAGTAGTTTCATTCTGAATATACTAGGAATGCACATCAGGCATGGACACTCCCCTGGCCAGATGCTGCTAGAAGTTGCTCTAGAAAAGCCCAAATTTTTAGTTTTCTAATCTATAACGGCGTCACGCTTTGAAATGACACACATGGATTGTGAAGTTTGGTAACTTTCAAAATAAGCACAACTTTCTTAAAAAAAATCATGAGTTTTCATTATGTTCTATGCTGCAATCTCCCTGCTAGAAAAAAGAAACTGGAAAAAAAAATTATTCCACTAAAATGTTTGGGTTTGAAGCTGAATAAAATAATTCTTTAAAATGGAGATTAGCTTGGCAAGTTTCATTAAGATAAGGTAAGCACCAACATTTCCCAAACTCATCATATCCTGTGCACCAAACAGCCGGGTTTATGTGTGTCTGCTGTCTCCATCCTGCAAATGCACATCTTGTGACGCTCCACCTGCCCGCAGTCAATTCAGAGCCTGGGGTTGACATAAAGGTGCCCCCTCAGCACATCAACATCAGCCTAGCACATCTCCTGGAGTGTTTCAATTCGCTGTTAATGTCTACTGAACTACGCTACTCTTCTGCAAGATGCCGTAGACTCTTTGCCATGGACTGGACGTAAATAGGCCTTGAAGTTAAGATGTGGCACCTGCGCTGAATATCCAACTAAAACCAGATTATGTCCAATACCTACTTATAGCCCCCACACCACCAGCCGGCAGAGAGCTCAGGAACAAATGTCAGATGTGAACTGTGGTTTACCAGCATCTTTGCAAGCAGTCACATCATCCCTATGGAAACCTCAAGGTTTGTGACATGTCCGACAATTACAGCCAGCACTGAATACGTGGAAGTCACGTACCATATTAAACCAAAGACCAGATTGCACCAGAAAGATCATACTCCAGTTTACAGATGGAAAATGAAGTGGGATTCAGGATGCCTGAGAAAGTAGCATGATAGTGAGATCTTAACATTGAAACCTCCTTACTGTGGGACAAAACAAGATTTGTTCTATGGTGAGTTTCACAGGAAAAACAAACAAATAAATTCAGGTAGCTCCCAAATACTGAAATCACTGACATTTTGAATACATGTTTCCAGGTTTGGTGAAATTCTGAAACCCTAATGGGAGCCAAATCCTACCTTGCTTTGACCAAGGGAAAGCAGCAGTCTTTTTGAAAGGTTGGGAAATGAGTTTTTTCAGCAGTTAGTTTTTATCTAGATTCAGCTGCGTTATTACACAGCAGAACTACATAGAACTACAGAGATACGATGTGAAAAAACACACTGGTAAGACAATCAAAAATACTGACAAATTTGGAGGTCTCTGCATTTGTCAGAGAATCACCTGTTTTGGGAATACGTGCAGCACCCCTGCAACATGTTTCTCTTGACAGCACCAGTATTTCCATCTGTAACTCCATCTTAACTTCATTTATGTGAGAGAACTCACATTAAGGTCACAGCAGATGAAGAATGCTTCCAATAAAAAGGATATGTGCCATTCCTGTAGTGCTGGCTGCTGGACTGAATTATTATTATTATTATTACAATTATATAATAACTTTCATCTTAATGCTGAAGTGCTCCCCAAATCACATCATCGCTGACAGTTATTTCCAAATTCTGTTCAACACGCCAATCCAGATAATCTCTGGAGCTATTAGCTAATTAAAAATACTCCGTTTCAAGATGTACCAAAGGTAGGGTGGAGACAGTTCCGAGAGAAACTGCAGCACTACCTCCATGGCTGGCAGCACACTGGGGCATACAGTATTTTATGGACAAAAGAGGACATTTCTGTTCGCAGAACAAAATTTCCAAAGCAAACAGAATGAGTCTCTTGTCCATCGGGTGCTTTTCACATGTACAGACAATTGTCCTGTTATTTTTGCCTTTTTCCCCACTTCTCTCAGCACCCAGAGCATACTTTCCAGTAGCCCAAGAAGTTGACTCATGCTAGATAAGCACAATTAGAATATAAAACTCCGTTATTTGTTACAGAAGACTCATTTCAACACCCAAGCACAGACTGCACATACACCAAGAGTGGGCACTAGTGGTCTTTGGCAAAACCAAGTATCTACTGCTGCCAAAACTTTATTAGCGGGCTGTGATCTGACTTGTTTGGGGTTCACACAAAGGAGCCAGAGTTGTGCACTCCTGCGCTGGACAATGGGATTGTGAGTAATGTTCCCACAGGCCCCATCCTGAGTAAAACCCTGCTGTTAATCCCTACGGGGTGGGAATTTCTGCAAGAGTAGCAAGGTGTAACTGGGAATGCCTCTCAGCGGGAGAAAAGCTCCCCAAACCTCTTCCCTAGCACAGAGCATACATTCAATAGCTAGACAACTGTGGCATTGGCAATTTGCTCATAAAGCTGATGAATAACTTCTCATCAGACACAGATCACTAAATTCCAGGCAGTGCTTTGTTTTCTTTTCAGGTCCCTTCCATTTGGCTTCTGTAGGAGCCCCATTCCTTGATTTAGATTTAATTCTTGCCAAAGGAACGACAGGAAAAAAATTCATAGCAAATGCATACGAAACAAATCTTCAGCAATCCTCTTCTGTGAGTTCTGAAGACTGACATCGAGATTTCATTAGATTAATGAAAAAAGCCTTGGCATAAACCAGCCATCAGGAAACTAAAAGGCACAGTTTGGTTCAGAGCTGTGGCTGCTGCCAGCCCAGCCTGGGCAGGAGCCTCTGCAGGGTCCTTGGCTCAGAGAAGGTCCTGGCCACTGTTTCTCTATGTCTTTACCCTCCTAGTATACAGAAATCTCTGGCGTAAACTGTCCCCTGGCACATCCAGTTAATACAAAGTGAGGTAAGTTTGTGTATGAATGGGAGCAGAAACAGCCAGGCAGACATCAGCTTTGAATTAAAGCTGCAAACCCTAACTGGACAAACACAGAAAATGATTATGCATGAGGTCATTTTGCCAATACCATCCAGACTACAGGACCAGTTTAAAAACTGAAATACGTATTTTCTTCTCTCCTTCTAATGTGTCTAGGTGAGAAAGTCTAATATTTCCCTGCCCTTCCACATGGAAAGATTAAAATACGCCAAATTCACTCAACAGCACCAGAACAACAACAAAAAAGGATTAAAGGTTCACTGCTGCTGATCTTCGTGGAGTTACTGGGTTCATTGCCATAAGACACAGTAGTAAACAATACACAAATAAAGCAATTCTTTGTTCTTGCTGTGCATATTGGAGCACTCCAGGAACATAAATCCAAGACTCACCTAACCACTTACAACAAAATACCTACCGGGATGCTCTGACCTTTCCCAGCCTTCTAACATGGGCCTGGCAATCTAAACAAAACTGTGTCCTGTAGTAACTCAGAATTATTTCCAATGACAAGGAAAAGGAAAAAAAGAAACAAAGGAGAAAAGGCATCCCTATTGCACCAGGATCGGCCCAATTCTACCAAACTAAATTTGGAGGAAAGTCACAACGACAATTTCAGAAACCGCTGAAAATTGAGCAAGTGTTACATAGAAGTCAAGTATATATTTTATTTTTGCACGAATCTTCAACATCCACTGTAAATATACATTTGTGGTAACAAAATGAGCTCCTAAGTCTCCTAGTTAGGTTTCTCCTTACTGCAATTTGCATGAAGATAAAAACTCAGCTCCCCAGTTGAGGCTTAGATTATGCTTTGCCAAATGCTTCAGCTATACCTAAACACACACATAGCCACTGTTCTAGAAACTAGGTATAGAAAAATATGTGTATAGGTAGAGCTGCAGGCTCACATTCATGAGTAGAGCTCTTGCACAGATGTTCATGCATCAGATAGTGAACACACAGGTCTGCTTACACCTTTATATACCCACAGTGCTGCATAATGTATATACCAAAGTGCCTAAAGGAGTTGCCTGCAACTTTAAGTTGAACTAAAATTTTAACCTAATTAGCTCAGGATCTGAATGATGTATAGATCCCAAGAATTGTTCTTTCAGTCCTGAGCTGCCACAGAAGTGCTCATGGCGGGGCTAAGCCCTGAATTCTCCATTTGCAATAAGAGCCAGGTCCAAAGGAGCTTTTCCACTCATCTCTGCTTTGCATATCAGCTCGATGGGATGGATGTTATAAAACTACAATATCATACATTTTGCAGTAGCAGGGGAAAAAAAAAATTAGAAACGAGTAATGAAAAGCATTTCCTCAATTTAATTTCTTTTCATGTTGGCAAATACACAAACCTTTCTAGCTGCAAAACCAAAATGGTTAAAGAGTTGATGCAGTGTATATCTAAAACATTGGAATGTGTGTAGTGGTTCTTATACAGCCATTCGAAAGCTATTTTGTTATTGTTTCTAAATTACAAATATTTGTTAAAATTATTTTTCATAACTTCTCGTCACTGGCAAAATAGCTGTGCCTCGCATTTAAATTGCGGCATTCAACAACCTTGCTTATGCTAATTGATACTAAATACACTGACAAGGCCTGGATTAGCATAACATAAGTATTCACGCATGGAAATGACTGGCCCAGACAGAAGCAAGAGCTCAGCAGCAGCACATGCATCTGAAATTGTTCCATCAGTACACCTAATCCCACATTAATAGTATTTAGAAAGGGATGTTATATGTAAAATGTGCTCTGCCGTGTCATAGATAAACCTGAAAAAGAGCTCGCTGCTCTGGTGATGAGCAGAAAATTGTTCCATTGGATGAAGTTACTGAAATTCACGGGCAGCAAGGGGAGAGACTAACTATTGCTGAGAAAAGCTGTTTTCCACAAAGAGCTTTTACATGCCCCATCCCTGCAAGATGCTGATGGCAGCTCTGAAGTTGGGAAAGGAGTAGTTCTGGCTCTGAAAAGCCAACTCCGTAAGTGAACAAACCATTACAAGCAGCAAACTTGAAACAATTTTAGACAAATTCTACTCATAAATAAATGCCTCTATATTTCACATGCACCAGTACCAAACCTGTCCTCCTTTACTAATCAGCATCCAAATATCACCCAGTGCTCAATGATGTCTAACACTACCTGACATCCATACTCCTCCTGTTTACTATGCCTCAGTTGCACTGTGTGTCCAAGGTCAGACAGAAACAAAACTGGAATTCAACATGTACCAAAGGCAAGAAGGAGCACAGCCTTGAGCCAAAGGGCATCATGCGGCAGAATGAGCCAGATAAACCAAATACCCAAAGTGCTCGCCAAAGCCAGGCTTCGCCTTTAGTCTCGTCCACAAATGGTAACGGCACATTAAACACTATTTGGGGTGGGAAGAGAAAGCACAAACAGAGAATGAAAGAAAGAAAACAGGAGTGGAGGATTTATAATCTTTCTTTTTTGAAATTATTTGATCCTTGGCCCACTTGAAGTTGATTAGACATCACTCCACTGAAGTTGCCTTCCTGAGGTGCTGAGAGGCATCACAGGCTCATTACATTCTGGCTGATCCTGGGTGAGTGCAACTTCCTCCAGCATTTCCTCCTCCTCCTCGTGGCAGTTTCTATCTTTCTGCTGTCTGACCTCTTCCTCGCCAGGTGAGCACTAAGGATGAGAATTCATCGAATCCCTCTGAGGAACGCCTGCTGCTTTTGTCTATAAATTGCTTCTGGAAGCCCTGCTGAATTTTTCAGTGACCTCTTGTTCCTTTTGTGCCTGAAAAATTTGAGTTAACTTGTTCTGCAATCTTCTTTTCTCCTTTCAGCTTTGCAGTCTTCTCCTGCATTGTGCTCAGTGTCGTTCTTTGATCTTCTGATCCTTCTTTTGTGATTACGTCTGATGCCTCCACTCACCCAAATCTTTCTGAAGGTGTTTTGGGAAATTGAATTTGAAGGATTGCCAGGCAGAGGCATTTCACTTCCTAGTGAATACAGTCTTGACCACCAGTAATACTATAAGAGGCCGTATTTTCCCTCCTGATTGCATCTGCAATCAAATATTCACACTCACTCCTGTTTAATGATGGTGACTCCAAAGAATTCAAAGAGCTATTTCGGTTGCAATGTTTTCTAATTGTTTCCCTTGGGAGGTGGAAAGACTTGAACTAGATGTTGTATCAGGGTTTTATCACTACTTTGAGGTAGATAATATGCAACTTCAGATGTACCACAATTATTCACTGCAATTAATACTTCCCTTCAAGTTTTGCCATTAATATCATTTTCCTACAGCCTATTTAAATGCCACAGCCTGCATTTAATCCATCTCTGGTAAACTAGTGAACAAACGTATGACAGACCAACATGTCTTTTCTACAGCATTGGAGCTTACTGTTGATTCAACTGCAAAATATCTGGACTTGCTGATTATCATAGAATCGTTTAGGTTGGAAGGGACTCTCAAGATCATCTAGTTCCAACTCCCCTGCCATGGGCAGGGACACCTCCCACTAGACCAGGTTGCTCAAGGCTCCATCCAACCTGGCCTTGAACACTTCCAGGGGTGGAGCATCCACAGCTTCCCTGGGCAACCTGGGCCAGTGTCTCACACCCCTCACTGTAAAGAATTTCTTCCTAGTATCTAGTCTAAATCCACCCTCTTACAGCTTAAAGCCATTTCTCCTCATCCTATTACGACAAGCTCTTGTAAAAAGCTGTTCCCCAGCTTAAAGACCACGCCAAGTCCAGGGATGGTAGGATAACCACATCCAATCCATCACGCAGGTTGACCAGCACTTTTTAACATGCTTCCCACACACAGCAGTAGCAGAGGCAGTGCAACCATGGCATGTCTACAGCCTGGCTGCAAACAGTGGCTACGGTTCTCGTAAAGTTATTTTCTGTCATTCACACCTTCTCCCCAAAAGCCACCTCTCCTTTCTGGCCACAGGTATTTTTGCAGCAAGGCTCTGCAGAGCACTGCCCAGGTCCAGAGATCTAACACAAGGGCACTGTGCAGGGACAGCCTTGGGCTTTGGTGTTCAATGTGAATGTTATTTTTGTGTAGCTTCTCTGTAATTATCAAAATGTCAGCTCAAAATTGCATGGCAGAACTTCAATTCATTTTTAGTTCTGTGGAAAATGGTTGTGGCTTTTTAAAAGTTCACTTGATATCAAAAACAGCCTAGAAAGAGCAAATGTAATTAAAATCTTCCAGGAACATTGTGGTTGATTAGCAGTTTAATCACCAGCAGACAGTGAAGGAAACTGTAAATACCACCTCCACTGCCATCAGAAAAACAACTCAGCTACTCCCAGCACATACAACCAGCTCCTGATTTGATCGTATCTGTATTTTTACTGGTTACGTACTATTGTTTTAAGCGTATGGAGGTTTCACCATCTGCCCATAAGTACACCACAGAGCAAAGAAACAGGACACGCTTAACTTCCAACACTTATTTATGTATTCCCATACAATTCCTCATTGGGTGTTTGTGCTCAAAACAAAGTTTTCACCTCATACAGAAGCTTTGCCAAGACCATGACCAGTCATTGCACTACGCAAGCTTCAGCAAACGAAACCCAACCTCCATGTGTAGTATGTGAAGGAAGCAGAGGGAGATCAAAATCATGTCAGATTGTATCACTCAATCGCTAGCAAAATCCAGCTTTCATTTCTTTCCCGATTTGTGTGTGAGCTTGCAGAGCATGAGCACTGCACTGCAATATCTGAAAGTCACTAAGAATAAAACAGGTTCTCAGCTGACTAAGTTCGGAATGACTAAGGCAGACTGACTGACATAACCAGAAGAATTATTTTGAAGCAGAGTTACATCTATGTTTGCACACAGAAAGTTTCACAATGGGCAATTTCAGTCTTGGCATGTTCTTTTCTAAAAAATGTTGTCTTTTAACTTGCCGGTTATACACTAAAAAAAAAAATAATCCAGATTAATTCCCCTCCCATATTATTTATTTATTTATTTTAAAATCAGAAGCCGCGTTTTTCAAAGTAGTATACTTGAATTATTTCATCACAGCATGTTCCCAAGCCAATATTAGCTGTAAGCTTTATTAGCTCTTTGCCACTTAACGCTTATACACATCAGTTGAGAGCGGATTTGCAGGCACTTCAGTGAACACCGCCTATAAACCAATGTGAAAAGTAACCTTAGAACAGAAGGAAATTTGAATTTTGATGGTCACCAGCTGCAAATGCAAATCCTTATTAGGTCCTGTTGGGAGTGTGTTAGATATTCTAATGCTGCCGGTCTTCATATTAATAAAATTAATCAATGTTTTAATAAAGTCAGCTGTCATGCACTGATTACTGATGGCAAGCAGCAACACTTGCTCTAACACCGACTCCAGGTGAAGCAGGAGAAAGTTTGATATCTTGAGGATGGAGAGAAGGAAAGGTTGCAAATAAGAAAAATAAAATTTACAGTTTTCAGGGAAAAAACCTCAGGGCCATTCTGAGTGTAACTTTTATTACTTATGGGTAACCAGAGACATTGCTGATGGCAGAAAACCTGCTGCAATTCTGCAGCCTTGGCTCCATGCTGCAGTGATCCTGTATACACAGAACTAACAATAATTACATCTGAATTTGCCTTTAGCTACGGAGTGAGGGCTGATCTCTTCTGTAGACGAAACAATCTCTTCTGCGGGAAGAGAAGTATTATTTAAAAATAACAATAATTGCCTAATGGAGACATCAATAAGCAACAGCGCTCTTGGCAATAAACTGTTCAACCAGTGCTGCTATTTGACAGACTGGGAGTCACAAATTTCACATGCAGCCTTGCCTTGACCACCAGAGCCAAACCCCACACTCTGCTATGAACTTGGGTGTTGTTGCCCTTTAAGAGATGGGAAACTTGACAAAGATGCCAGAGAGGAAAAAAGCAACCATCTGTCCTTGGTGTGACTCCTGAAATGGGACAGGCCAAACCACTGTTAAAAAGAAGTCAATGCCCTGCTCAGAAAAGGTATTTTCAGAGACGGCTCCCAGAATTACAGTGGCTTTTTTGTGGCTGTAACACACAGAAATAGAATATTTGATCTGCAGCGAGACATTCACTGACGGCATTTCTACATCCAACCTTTCTCCTTCCTCTTCAGTGCTGTATGTGATAATATTCCTTTAGAAATACTACCCCTCTCCCCCCAAAAGAATCAGTTCTTAGCAGATATTCCACTCATTTTTCTAATGGTCACTGATGCCTCTTAAATTTCTCTCTCCTCCTTGGTGTTCCAATGCCTTCCAATTTCATTACCGTCCTGTTTAACGCATCTTTCCAATCAGCAATGAACTGGAATGAAATCCTGCAATTGATTCTGGCAGCTCTCCACCAGAAGCCTTCCCCCTGTCAATGCACCACTGCTGTGTAAAACCTTTCAGCCAGCTGTCAGTCCATGTGGCCATGGTCCTATTTAAATGAACTGGGACTTTTTATTTTTTAAATGGAAATCTGAGTTAGGAAACAACAACCGAGTTATTAAAATCCAAATGTATCACTTTAGGTGCGTTCTCTTAATCCACTGAAGCAGTTATGGCAATAATTAAGTGAAAGCAAATTGGTCAAGATCATTTATAGATAAATCTTGAGGCTGAGCACTGGGGAGTGGTTACAGCACGTATCTGAAGACAGGAAATATTTGAAAAATGCAGCGCAATCCAGCTAAGCTGCTTCAACAGTAATCACAGCTTCAGCCATGTTAGACTAATTATAGTTTAAAATAAAGAAATAAGAGGGAGACAAATATTGTTAGAGTACTATGTCAAGACACCCAAGGTGGATCTGGGGGAGCTGTTCCTCTGGTTCAAGCAGTGGCCACGGCTGCTTGAGTACAGCAGCTACTGCACAGGCTTTAGTGGTTGAAAGCCCAGATCAAGCAACCTCCCAAGTCATTACTTGTACATAAACCCCAAGATTTGGAGCCATTTGTCATTTTCTAGAAAAACACTGTATGACTCTGAGCACCTCACTGGATTTCCTCAGGGCACATTTACACCTCAGCTCTTTAAAGTGTCCCAGCTTACAGGTGGAGTTCACACTCTACTTGTGTGTGACACGCAGGCTCTGAGTACACCAGGTAGGGGCACGAGCAGCAAGTAAAGCCAATTCAGGCACAGCCCAGCACAAATGCACGAAACTGAGGTGGGAAAATTCAGCAGCGTTGGCACACCACACACAAAAGCACCATATCTGCTAGAAAAATGCAGGTGCAGTTCTGGTACGTGAGTTGCAGTGCTGGAAGAGCACAGAGCAAAAGTGACAGCCAGAGGGATGGGGGCTCTGGGGAGCCCATGAGCAGCAAAGCTCTCACTTAACAGGAGGCTCTATCTATCCTCACAATGCTCTAACTGGTCTCTGAGAAGTGCAATATGATCCCCAATTTTAAGGGGCTTCGATTGGCTTCTTATGATTAAGTAGCCACTCTTCATAAACATCCTAAAATATTTAACAGAAATTTTCTGCAACATGGGAATTCCCAGAACGTGAAGCTGAAATACTAAAGCAGAAGTATGAGGCTTGCAGCCAAAAGACACTGCAAAGAGAAACCTATTTCTGTCACACACAGAGCCCCTTCCTTGGGGCGCTAACTTTGAACTCCCTCAAGTTCTGCAGCGCCCCTTGTGCAACAAGCACTTAATAAATAATGTTATGGTACAATTGCCTGCTTATTTCTATCACTTAAAGTACATCTTGCTCTAATGTGGTCTGTTTTCTCTCTGAGCTAGCACTTGGGGAAAACACTAAAAGCGCTGAATACTGATCATCAAACAGTATTGAAGATAAGTACTACCCAGGCTGTCAGGATATGCTAACAAGTACTGATTTTGCATCATCTTCCTCAGAAGTGGGACTGAACTTCAGAAATACATCACTCTGCCTCCTTCACTGGTATTAGCAGAGTCTTAAAACCATCAGACTTGAGGGAAGACTTACAGCCAGTTCCTTGCATTAATCAGCTTAGGACCTGACTTGGGTGCAATCCAGGCTTCTATTATTTACTCCTGACATATGCTCAGCTGAATTTTTCCCTAACATTTCTGCCTGATGCATAAGGACTCTAACAAGAATATTAAATACGAGCCATTAAATTTATTTTGACTTGACTAGGTTGTCTTAATTATTAAGTATTCTATTTGGATTAATGCAAGGAAATCTCTTGACACATATTGCCTTGCAGCACTGAAAAGATTACGGGAAATGACTGTGTGTAAGGAGGCTTCTCTTTGAAGTACTGTATTTGGGTAGAGGCAGCTCGAGCAGGGCCTGGTAGACAAGCTTCACGTCCCACTACTCAGGCGTGTATTAAAATCACAAGGTTCAAGTGTCTGATGTGCTGTGAGAAGATGACAACGTTGCCATCGTGCTGCCAGTCTAACAGCGCCTTTGCTCTTGTGCACGCACTGGCCACCCCTTGTCCTCCCCCTCATTACTGCCACACACATTTTCAGCAGACAGCTGCTCAGAGGAACTGTTCTCCTCTTAACCCAGTAAATCCCATGAGCCTTCCATAGGAAGAACAAATGGGTTTTCATGGCTGTTGTGAAAAGGAGTAAGTCAAGATGTTTCCAGAGATGGAAGGAAGCAAGTTTCAGATAAGAAGTCCCTCAACAGGAAGCTCTCCATCTCTGACCGCTAGCACAGAAAACAGCAGTAAACTCGTATCTGCCCATCAAGAAGCTCAGAGAATATTTGTGTCTCTAGAAATGCAAAAGCGGAGATAATTTGTTTCCCAATAGAGTAATTTTTAAACCCTGTTGAAAACTTTATCATATTTTAAACCAATGAAGAATGCACTCCGGGCCAGCTGGCCTTTTTGTCTGAAACCAGCTGCAGCGTAAAACCTCCACTGAGGTTCTTTGTGATGTTTAAACTGGATGCAGAACACAAACAGTTCACACAAAGAACCAGTGTGGTAACCTCTTTCACAATCTCCTTTTCAGTGCTTTCTTTCCATCCCAAGAGGCTTCCAAACACCTCATGAAGGTAAGCACAAGAAACTGTCTACCTTAGAGTACAAAATAAACCAAAGAAGCCAGCAAACATGGTCCTTGTACACACACACACTCTCTAATCACTTGTCACCCACCTCTATGGATGACTTGCGGGATCCGATGGAAGCAACATATGCTCTTTTTTCAAAGGTTTCCCCCTCCACCACATGTTGTTGGGTTGGCTTTTTTTTAATTTCTGTTTCACTTTCTACTAACTTCTGTTCTGCTTTCCCCCACCTAAATCTCTCTCCCAGTCCTCACCTGCTGTGTTCTTCCTCTCTATTGTCCTCACTTCTCCTGCTGACATCTCAGCATGGACTTCTCTCTCTAGCTAGGTTTTAATCTCATTTTTCTTTCTTCTCACAGAAAACATCCTGTCCCTCAAAATTCATTCTTCGAAGGGCAAGAGAGCATTTCTTACCTTGATATATTCTGTACCTCACTTCGATCAACACCTGCGACTTCATTTCCATCTGTCCAGCTCATCTGGAAGCTCCGACTCTGTTCTTTGCTTCTAATCCTCCCAGCAGGTACCTGCTGGTGGGTGAGCCATGGGTGTCTGAAAGACCTGCAGGAACTCAGGAGGAGTCTCTACATGACTAAGGCCCAACGTGGGGTCCCTCCTCCCAGGGAGGAGGTAGTGGCTGCCAACTACCTCTTACTGGGTCCTTCTGCTGTCAGAGCTGGTGAGCCACTGGTTTAGACACCGTGCTTCACCT
The DNA here is from genome assembly GCA_013389965.1 of Todus mexicanus. Classification (NCBI taxonomy): domain Eukaryota; kingdom Metazoa; phylum Chordata; class Aves; order Coraciiformes; family Todidae; genus Todus; species Todus mexicanus. Next base: position 18,473 of record WEIS01093282.1, read on the forward strand.
GAAGATAATTTAATCCAAAGAGTCTCACCTGTCTCTGCATTGAGTCTCTCTTTGGTTCTCTCTCTTCCTGAGATCACAGTCAGCGGTGAGTTAAACACTCAAAACTAACCTTGCGGGAATCTCCTGCTACACTAAATCAGGTAACCCAAGCCAGTAACAAAATTATCCTTTCTAATGCTCACATTAAATTCTATAGATAAAATTAATCATCAAACCAAAGGCATCAATTACAGATTTTTTAAAAAGTATCACAAACCCCTCAGATATGACATTGGCTTGAAAGGGGCCCAGCAGTACTGCCTGATCTGACAGGGGTGTAGATACTGGCATTGGTGTGGGCAGCAAATGAGGAGAGGCTGGGTATTCACTACTTCCCTGCACAGCCGGTCTGTTCGTCATAGCGAGTTATAAACCACACTCAGTCTGTGCTACCATTCCTGACAACTCCTTGTCCTCCTGGCTTTGGAAACAGTCTGCAAGAGGACCTGCTCCATGCAGGGACTGAAGCCAGACTGGTTTGCCTTCTGTCCTCCTCCTGACCTTTCTTAACATAAGTGCAATAACAAAAATCTTTCCTCACTCATCCACAACCTTTCTCAGTTGCCAAGTATTTTTACATGTTTCAGTAAATCCTATTGGGTTAACTTAACCCATCTTCATCATGCAGGCCCCAGCTGGGGCCTCCTCTCTCTCCCACCACCAGCAGTGCACAGGGGTGGCTGGGAGGAGGCACAATAGGCCTTGGGAACTACAGTCTTGCCAGCATCATCTGCTGCTGGGTGTCTCTGCCAGCCATCAGCGCACGAATTTCTGCACAGGGTTTGTAGAAAGCCTCGCCTGGTCACCGGGGTGGCCTGCACAGGCCCCACCACGGCAGCTCTCTCATCCCCCAGTCACGCTCCCTCCTCTGTCTTTCACCAGGGACCTCCGTGAGCTCATCACTGGCTTCTTCCTAAAACTCTGCACAGCACAGGAGATGCACTTTCTTCTTCATTATAACAAGTTTCTTTCTGCAGTACAACTACTACCACCCCTTATCAGAACTAATCAGTAGTAACCTCAATTAACTTCTTCAATAATTCAGCCTCTTGCCATTTATTAACCTAACAGTGCATTATGTATATATTAATAATATTTAAGATGACTTGGTATAAAACCTATTGGTATTGTGAGGTGTGCCCACAGTTCGAGCACCACGTATGCTCCCCGAGCACAGCAGGTGAGCTGAACTCTCAACTGCAGTTCTTACAGCCTCAGAACCTCCAAAACACAGGGAATACATCTGCCGCAATGTAATGGGATGTTTATTGGGGACTGGAGATTAGCTTCTAAAACTGTTCAACGCACCTTTCCCGTTCCCTCCCTGCTCTGCTACCCCAATCAAGGGCTTCTTAAATGCTAATTAAAATACCGATCTTCAGTTGCACAGGTGGAACATCTTCTGTGCCTGTGCTTTAACAGCTTTTAATCTCTAGCAGAAAGAGGCTGGCACTCTGAAGTTGTTTACAAGACATCCCTGTTTTTACACTGCTCCAAGGATAAAAGCACTGAGCCCAAAGCACACATAAAATCCAGCAGGCAATGTAAAGTACACCGCCAAAGCTTCAGAAAGTATCGAGAAGTTGCAGTGTGCAGCACAGCTGCTCTTCAAAAGCACACGTCCCACCGCTGAAATCACGTGTCTGACGCAGAGGCTTGGAAAATTATCAATATTTCTTTCCAAAAGCCATTATACAGTTGAAAATCAAAATATTAACATGGGAAAATTCTTTTTCCCTAAGCAAAGCTCAAGGCACGTGAATCAACTACAAAGAGCTGTTTCGCTGCTCAGGCAGGCAGTGGAGAGGCAATTGAACATGTTTCTCTGCTATCTGGTTTTACTTTCCTCTAATTAAACACTTCAGATGTGCACAGAGATGTCACTTGGCTCCCACGCCAAAGCCAGATCCATGTAGCTCTGGGGTATTTACATTATTATTCCAAGGCAGCATTCTCAAATCAGAGTTTTCAGATGACTTCTTCCATTTCTTACAAAGACTTGCAGTCTCCCCAGAAATAAAAAATTTCCATGGAAACACACCCCCTTGAGATACGCGTGACTTCGCTTCCAAGCTGGTATATAAGGCACTTGGCTGCTCTAGTCCTTCTCTGCAGAATGGAATCCTTGGTTCAGTCATTACTGGCTCTTTTCTCCTTCCTATCATTTATGCTTCTAAAGAATTTGGACTAATTACACAACTGGGTCAGCTTCTACTCCAGGTTTCCATAGACATTATACTTAAAACAATAACTAAAAAACGCCCAAACAACAAAACAAAAAAACAACT
>WEIS01093300.1:0-27806 GCA_013389965.1 Todus mexicanus
GAAAGGGGGAGCACCCTTACCAGCAACTCAAGACACCACTATTACTTTCTTTCCTCTAGGGATTCATTGAGTGACTTGAGTACTTTTTAGTCAGTCTAGATTGTGATTATTGTATCATGTGATGAATTTCAAGAATTTGACCCGATATACAGAGGGTGCAGTGACTGAAAAGTCAACGTGACTGAAAATCAACGTAGCTGAAATTTTAGCTAAAGAGGAAAGCTATGCTAGTTGCTAGAAATCCTATATAATGATAAACTGTGCCAATTGCTAAAAACTTTATATTATAATAAAGCTGTAAGTGTAATACAACCCTGTGGGCTGTTTTCATTCTACCAGCGATCCATAAAAGCATCTGCCTGTCCCCATAGTACCGGGTAGAGTTGGATCACACCTCATAGTTAATGAGAGTTTCCTTTTCTGCAAATTTTGTCCATTGCACATTATTCTTTCACTGGGAAAAACATGACTGTCTTGTCTATGTCCCCTATGCCCTCTATACCCTCACTATATGGCTGAAAACAGCAATAAAATCTCCTTTAGCCAGCTCTTTTTAATAAACAAAACCTTGTGCTTCCACGCTCTATTCTTGCACATCCACACCTAAACCTGGACACAGAATTCCAGATGTGGGGTCATCAGTGCTGGGCAATAATCACTTCCCTTGATCTGCTGGCACAAGTTATTCTAATACAGCTCCGTATGCAGTTTAGTCTTTGCTACAAAGGTGCTTGGTAGGTCATGTTCAGCCCTAGTGTCTATCAGGATGTCCAGGTCCTTTTTTGCACAGCTGGTTTCCAGCCACCAGTTTGTACTGGTCCATGGGATTGTCCTTGCCCAGGTGCGTGCAGGTGTTTGCATTTGTGTTGGTTTCACCAACTATTTCCATCAAATTTCTTGTAGGAGGCTCATATAATTACCAAATAAATTGAAGGACATTGTTATAAATCACTGAAAAGATGTAAAACTATACGTTTTCAGCATAAGTGTGGCAAAGTCATTTGTGTTTTCTGTGTGCAATTGTGTGCTACGGCTCCTTGAGTAGGATAAAAGAAAACTGGTGAATGTATTTTTTGTCGACTTTCATAGTCTTTTGACAACATCACTCATTGCTAGGAAAATAAAAATCATAAAATGAGAAGCTTATTTTTTTAATATCTTAGAAACTGCCTAAAATGAGAAGGATGGGAAACATGGTCCATTTTCAACACTATGAACAGTTAATGACCTCTGCAATGAGATTGTCTTGACTGAAACAATTTTTGAATTATTTGAAAAAGAGAGTGAAAACCTGAGACAACTTTCGTGTGGCACAAAATTGCTTAATTTGGAAAGAGTATGGAAAACTTTGAGAAAACTCACAATGTAACTAAACTGGCAGCACTATGGCAGACAGATCCATATGACCAACAGCAAGATTGCACATACTAGAAGTAATATTTTTAGTTTCTTGAGCATATGACTGGGTTCTAAATTAATTGTAGCCTCATATCTCAAGAACTCTTGGGGTCTGGGCTCAGAGATCATGAAAAGTTCCTGTATTTTGAAAAAGGCCATCTTATGGCAAATTTTATTAATTGCTGATTAGAAAAGAAATCAAGAGGTGTAGGTAGACAGAAGAAAGGATTTTTATATGTAGAGAAAAAGAGTTATTAGGAACATAGGAGGTCCCACAGAAACAAATAGTCCTGAAGAAATAAATAATGGGAAAAAAAAGGAAATTATTTAGTAAGAAACAACTAGACTAACTGTAACAACTAGAATATTTATACATCAAGATGCTCTAAATCAGAAGACAAACAGAATTTACAGTAAGTGCAAACAGTACAAGAGCAGAGATACTGAATAAAGTAGAAATTTAGAAAACAGAAAAACTCTAAAGAAAATATTTTGCATTAACAAGGAAATGGCCTATGAAAGTGTGTGCTTCTGGGTATAGCTGATGCTAAGAAAAATAGAAAAATACTAAAAAGCAAAACTTTTACAGGAATAGAAAGAAAAAATCACACTTGCACAGGACTGAAAACATGAATCTTATGAATGTCACATTTCAATGTGTTCATCAGCCACTGAAATCAGCTGAGCCTGGGAGGCTATATGTATTGTGTCCAAGGATTTTGACCAGCCATTTTCCATGGATTTAAATGAGAGATAAGCTGCTTTGTAAATTTCCCAGTTTTGAATCTTTATTTGAAGCCTTTGGTCTTGGCAGCATCAGAAGTGGGACTTTGGGTTGGGTAGGTCCAGTAACATTTACGTTCCTCTTATGCAAATGCCAAGGTTGAAAAGGTTGAAAATTTGATGTAAAGACTGACATAGTGACTGCTGTCCCCTTGAGGCTGTGTATGAATGGAAGTGTGCTAATTCTAGGCTAGGAGTGTCTCATCGGGTAGGAATAAAGTCTGCTAATGTTGAGTTTATGTAAACATCAGATACAAATATCTCCAACATCTGCAAAATGTGAATTTATGAAATTATAAACTGGGATTCTTTGGTTTGCCTTGTCCTAGTGTAATGGACAAAAGAAGAATGGGGTGGTAGCCCTGCAATGGGAGAACAGACAAGCTAACCAAATAATTTTCATTTTTATTTTGATGATAATAGCAGTGGATTCAAAGAGAAAGAGGTCAGAAACCTCTGGAGTGCAAGAGCACCACAGGCTGAGCTAAGCACATGCTGTCAGCTTTCAGTATAGGTGACATTTGGACTCTTACATTTTTTTAATGCATTTTTATGGCTCCATCTACTACAGATTTTTTTCAAGTAACCGATAAAAGCATTTAGAAGTTAATTCACTTTCAGAGGAAGTTAAAAAAAGTTTGTCAGAGGCAATCCATCATCTACAGAACTTACATGTGTTAAAAGGCACCTATTGTCTTTCACAAGACTATTTATGATCTATTACACAACCCTAAAGTTAATGGCAACAGTAGTTTGGTCAGTTAACAGGAGCTTCTTGGCAATATTTGGAAAACATTGCGTTTCCCATCCAGCAAGAGTTGTTGTGAATGAGATTTATGTTATAGTACAGAAAAGCAGAGGGTTCACTTGGTGTATAGCAATTCTAGTGGGTCTGATTTGTGAGATACCTATAACCATACACTTTTTTTTCAAGAAATGTATGTTTTTTTGAAGCACAGACACAGATACAAATAAATATTGGGAAAAAAATCAACTTACAAAATGTCTCAAACCCTTGCAATTCTATTCAAAAATCATCACACTACTGGGGCATGATTTAATAAAACACAGCTGTCAGGATTCCAGGTGAATAATTTGTAGTGAAGTTTGATTTTGGGTGTTCCATTTCTTACAGATTACTGCTATCTCAATATTGTGAATTATGTCTGAAAACAAGCCTCAGGTCAAACCCACACACATTTCTATATTTGTATTTAATTTTCAAGACCAAATTTTCCATTTTAATCCAGATTGGAAGATGTAATTTTCTTCATGCCAAAGAAAAAGTGTCTCTATTTCTTCATCATCACCCAGAGCCAGTGGTAGATTGTTTTTCAGCAGCAAAGAAAATATATAAATTTTATTTTTCTGTACAGTACATTTGCTGGTGTTGCCAAAGTCAAGTGTATGCTTCCAAGAGTGTAGTTTTTAGCACATGTACTTTGTTCAGCTTCTTAACCTATGCAGTATCTTTAATGTACCCTAGTGACAGAAATGGTCGATAGAGCTTTTTAAGTGGAAAACATTTATACGGTGGCATTCTGCAGTGATGGTAAGTGCACCTTGTGTGTTACTACACCTGTGAAGCTGATGTAATAGTTAGTTTGGTAATCCTTACAAGATTCTTGTAATTTATTTCCAGCTGAGTAACACAGAACAAAGAAATGCTGCTGTGAGAGTGCATGTTATGCTAGTAATGGATCTTTAGATGTTATAATCTACTCGAGTTGATGGAGAAATAATAATAAAAAAATACTTAAATTTCTCTTCCTTCAGAGTACTTCATTGTCACCAGATATATTCAGAAATGGTTCCCAGAAAATAAAAATTAAAAATTGTATGCCATTCAGTCTTTATAGTAACATGATTCGTTGGCCCACCTTTGTACAGAGGCCGAGGTTAATTGTTCATCAACATCCATCTACCTTGCAGTAAGAAGTAATTCCTCTGGGTTTTATACCAGTCCTAGATATGTTCTAGAACACCAGAGAAATAAGGCTATATATGAAGCTTAGTGTTGGATTCTTGTTGTTTAGTAGCTCTTTTATTACTCCTAGGTGGAAGATGCCCCAACTGATATTTTCATGATTATATGTCTTTTAATCTGGTGGAGCGTCGCTGAAAGATTCCTCCAGCATTGCAGCATCAGTGTTGTAATGCAACACTATTGTGAAGATGGGGCAAGAAATGGTAATAATCTTAAAATAGAGATATGGAATGACTTGCCCAGTTTGAAATGGAAGAGAGATGATGGCATGTTTTGGATGTAAGGTCTCCCACTGGATTCCCTGCAGACACAAATTTTCATGAAGGAAAGGGCCAGATACCTGTAGAATAGGGAGTCTTTCATCTTTATCTCTTCCTCCTGAGCCCATCGAGACCTCCCCATGTGAAATTTGTACATCTGGGTGGTTGGAGGTTTTTAGAGGGAGACATGTCTGGCAAACTGTCAGGAGGAAGTTATTTAGTGGGAAATGGTAAATTGGCATCAGTCCCTTGGCATTGGGAAGTGTTGTGGGATATTGAGTTCTAACTGCATTATGCTTCTGGAAGAAAAGAGATATCTGAAAAGCAGCAGATATCACTGAAGAAGGAACAAATAAGTATATGTATTTTTTAGCTTTCTCATACAGATTGTTGGAGTCTGCAGGATCAGGACAAAGCCTTGCTGCATCTGCAAAAACAGAAGGCACGAAATACCTTGTTTCCCCAAGAGGAGAGTTCCATAGAAATGAAGCAAATCCATGCTGTATGGTCTAAGGGATGTTTTTACCATGTTTGTTGAGTAGGGGCAGGAAGGTAAATTACCCTCCAGCTAAGGTGGGAATCTGGTTAATAATATAGTGCTGGGATGAAGGCAGGATGTCTCAGATACAACATACTGAGCCACTAAATGGTTGAATCAAACTGCACTGGGTGCTTTTTGGATAACAGTGAAAAATTAAGCCTCCTGGCCTAACCACTTTCCTGCTGAGCTACAGCAAAAGTGAATTTTCACAGGAATTTTTCAGGTATTTTGAGAGCCTTAGTGACGGCCCCACCTGGGTACCACAACAGAGCCAAGACACTTGCTGCTGAAGAGACTGTCTTATGGTTAACGTTGGAGGTTTTGCATGAAAATCAGCTTTGGTTCTCCACTTGATCACAACCAATTTAACAAGGTTCATATGTGCATTGCATAGCTACAGCTCTCTTCAGACGTTCAAGAAAAGCTCCCATTCCTGGCACAACATAAAAGATCAGAAATCCTAGGTCTGCTTTCTGTTTTCTGATGATGGTTTTGATTCACAGCTAAATTGTAATTACATAGGAAGTCCAAATGTAAAGGTATGTATCAGGAAGAGGTGCTTTTTCTTGTTCAAAAGCATCTCCCAGTTCTGTGTGTGGTCGCATAATTTAGCAAACTCCCACAAATGGTGGAAGGTTGTATCAGATGGCTCTGTGCAGCCCAGCACCAACATGTAGCGCCATGGCACACTTCACCTAAACACTCCAGGGTACTCCATCATTGCTAGAAGGTAAAATTGGCACAGAGAACAACATTTCAAAATGGATCACGTTTGGAAAAAAAAACATTAAAGAGAACAAATAGCATGTAAATCAGGATTATACTGCTCTTACCAAGAGGGGTTTTTAATCCTCACTTCCTCACTGAAGTACAAAAGTAGAGAATCACAAAAGCCTCTGATAGAAGATGATGGTTTAAGATTTCTGCAATTGTAGGTAAGTGTCTGGGAAGGAGTAGTCAGAAGTTCTGCATAAACCACTTTGAAAATGTGAGTAATTGTGCTTGTCAAGATTCACTGAGTCTCTACTATCCATTTTCTGGGCCACACAATTTATTCCTATTTCTTTAAATTGAAAATGCACATTGAAAATGAAATGTTCTTTATCTGAAACTTTGATTATCCAATGGCATCCAATGGCCTATATGTTGTCTCCTGAGACATTTAGATAATCAAATTGCAGCAATGCATGGAGAAAACAAACTGTGGCTGCTGTACCTTCTTTCTCAGTAATAGAATCCTGTCATGCAACAGAGTCCAGTCTACTTGCTTTACTGACAAAAATGTGGGTTTGGTCTGGAAAGCAACGCAAAGGCTCCAATGTTGTAGCTCATGAGCTGAATTCTGACTCCAGTGTTGTTGCTCATGAGCTGAATTCTGACTCCAGTGTTGTCAATTAAGTTGTGATTACAGGACATTTATTATCTAACAGAAGGCTTCCTGTGTTAGGGTTTTGTTTTCCTTCTGTCCCTGTCACCAGCATGTCTATGCTTTCACTGCTTGCGATCAGGAATGGATTAAGGCTTAAAACGGTGCCCAGATTTTAATTTACCAAAATTACCGGATGCTCCAAAATGCTTCTTTGCTGCATCTCCCCACCCGGTCTGTTCAATGGCTCCCTCCTCCCTCCCTCTCCTTGCAGAATGCCATCTCATTTTCCCCTGCTCCTGAGCCCTTGATGTCTCAGCCAAGAGAGGCAGCTGAGCCCGCCGGGAGGCTGGCTGGCACCCCACCCAGGGCCTCTGCTGCCCCCCGCACTCAGCCCGGGCTCCTGCCTGCACCCCAGCTGCTGCTGGCCACAGATCCGGGGCCCTGGGAGGGTGCCTTAATCCCCTCCTGCTGGTGCTGAGGATGCAGAAGGGAGAATCACAGCTTACTTTCTGATGCAGGGGGGCTTACAGCAGCAGCATCTACAACAATAGTGTTTGGGCTTGGCAACCAAACTGATTATGTTCAGAAGGTGAGGAAGGGATATGTTGTATCCCCACAAATGTCTGCACTTCACACAAAGGCAAAACTGAGCAATGATTAAAACTCAAGTCTGTGTTATTATTTTGCTGTGGCATCATAATAGCAGCAGTATAAACTGCAGGTGAGAACACATTGGAAGTCTTTATTTTCAAATACTTACAGTCATTAAAAAATAAAGTGCTCAAGGGCATGAAAATTGTCAGACAAAAAAAGTTTTTTTTATTTTGTTTTGTTTTGTTTGTTTGTTGGTTTCTTGGTTTTTTTTTTTCTTTTTTCTTTTTTTTTCTTTTTTTTTTTCATTTGAAAGCCTAACAACATTGTATCTGGCCATTTATAACACTTCCACGCAGTGAGCCTACTGCTCTCAGGTCAAAATTATTTCAGCCCTGCTTGCTTTTATGTGTAGTATTTTCTCCTTGGTCTTTCTATACATACGGCAGAGTCAGACTGTCTGAAGATGTGGATCGAGATTGCACAGACACTGTCTGAACTTGTCTGTAGGTTTCTGCTGCTCACAGGTCCCTCAGCACCCACAACTCAGGGCACCATGTGTGGTGGAACTGCACAGTCCCAAAATGATGCTCCTAGAGTCTGGTTCCCTTGCTGATTTTAAATGAATTGGTGACTATTTATTGAGACTAAGCAGCATCACAGCCACGCGGCAGCTGTAGGAATCTATTACATTCTTTCTCAGTATCAGCCCTCCAGCTATAACACACACACACACACCTCCCATCCCCCACCCCCGACAACATCGGTGACCATTCCTCTTTTGATCTCGGTGAAAGATCATTCAACTTGCTTTATGATTTTATTGATATCAATGTCTAGAACTCCAATTTGCTTGAAAAATCAGAGCTTCTGTGTTGTCTATCATCATTAATAATGACTCAGAAAAATTGTTGCCTGTCATCCTTAAGTATGACTGCAGTATGAATTAAAGGAACCTCCAGGAAGTAAATAGCAAGTAGATTGTGAACAACAGGAGGCAAATTTGTGATAGAGAAATGTCAATATTTTAAATAAAGATTATTATTTAATAACCTGTTGGAATCTGTTTGACTGATGCTCTTTAGTTTTACAAATATATTACTCCTTGTGTTATGTCTCTTAAATACTAGATAATGGGTCTATATAAAATAGCTTAGGGACTGTAGATGCAATTTTGAAAAAGAGTCATGGGCTAGAAAATTTTCCAAGTCTTCTCTGTTGCTGTTTATATGACCCTGTGTCTGTTAGGGTAGATCAGAATACTAAACTGACTTTAATCGGAGTGTAAGTTATGGTTTTAGTGTCACCTTAACTAAGGAGCAGCTGAATATTTTCTACAGCAGGGCAAGGAACAGTTCTGTGTCTGTAGCTCTGCCATGGAAGTCCATGTTTAGCAGCTCTATTTTCTCTCATACATTGATCTGCACATTTTTGATATTTTTTCTGTGTACACAATGTTAGTTCTGCCAGCTCTAGTACTGACCTGTATTCACACAGTGAGCTGAATGGAGATGTTACTCTTGGCACCAGGCTGTGGTACACATTTTGGAATAAAGAAGCTCAAAAACAAGTCAGGCAGCCAAAGTAGAGGCTGAAACATTCAAATGTAGCAGACCACAATTGGTTTTCTGGCATACTATTTATTTTGTTAATCAATGCTGATACTAAAATATTTTTCAAGAAGTCATTCCAATTTGATATTATTTCTTTTTGAAGCTGGGTGTCATTAAAACCTATTTTGTTATTAGCATTAAGGTTTCCTGCATACAAAGGCTCGGGCTCCAGGCTGCACATCAGGCACAAGCAGTTTAATAAGATTCAGATGGTATACGAACTATCAGGTATAAAATTCTTCAGACTTGCAATAACAGCTCCTGTTCCTGGCAGACCATAACATCAGCAAACTCCAGTTCCGCTTTCTGTTTACTGTAGATGGTTCTGATTCACAGCGAAATTGAAATTACACAGGAAATCAAAATATTCAGACTTAAAGGTATGCGACAGAGAGGCGCTTTCACCCTGCCAAGACTATTTTATAATTCTAAGGAATGAGGGAATTTTGCAGTGTTTAGCACGCTAAGAATCGCACAGGGAAAAAAATATGTGATGGGAAAAAGGACAACATGAAAAGATACTAATCCTCACTAAAAGAATTGCAGTGTGCACAGCCTGAAGACGCATGATAGTAGAGACTTATATTTCCTATTGTTTAAAACGCTCCTGGTATTTAACATGAAAAATCATGATGCAGGAAGAGAAGAGAAATATTGGATAGAAACATCTGCAAATGTATCTAGCTCATCAATAACTCCCTACTTAAGCTCTGATTGGATTTTTTGCATAGAAATGAGGTTAAATCCCTAAAGCAGTTGCTAATCCCCCACTTAGAGTTGTAAATTTCCATGCTGAACAGTATTCATGTGGATGAAGACAGTCAGCCTTTGCATGAGTGTTTGCATGTATGTATTTATATATGTATATGATACACCTGCGTTTGTTAATTGCAGAATGCAGAATTTAAAAAAAAATATTCATATCCTTCTCTATTTTTTTTGTTTGCAGAAGATCTGATATTTTTGACTAGAAGATCAGCCATGCTGACAATGAATTTTCAGCCTGGAAATGAGACAGCTTCACCATCCACTTATCTCCTATTTAGTTTGCTAGTCTTATTGGCAAATTGTGCCAACATACCACCAACCCTTTCATTCGGAGGGAAACGGAAAAACTTAAAAGATGTTCAATATTTTTTGTGTGAAATGTAGATACCAGTGAGGGTGATAAAAGCTTCAGCAGCAAGGAAAAAAGAATGAAAGCTGGCATAAATTATATATTGTTTCATGCTCTTTCAGCTCTGTTTTTGGACCAGTGTGATTACAAGGGAATTATATTCTGATGCATACACACACACATATATATATGCATCTGTTGGGACACCCAGGCAGGCCATCCTTTAATGAAGAACACTGTCCCTCGACATGGTAAAGACCCATGTTCTCATTTTAGAGCTGTTCTTAAACTTACTAATTAATTCTACAACTCGTATTCATAATTACCATTATCGTCTTTTTCTTAATAATGAGTTTAAATTCCACAGAAACCTGGCTTCTTTTCCTTCCTCTGTCTCCACACAGAAAAGCTGTTGAATAAGCACAATCTATTTCTTATCTTTCAGGAACTCAGGCTGGCTCACAGCGCAAGCAGCTAAGCTGAAAGATTTAATTCATCTTGTTCATTAAAATTCAAATAAAGTCAGAGATGTTAACTTTTCAGTTATTACAATACAGCTGGCAAAACAGAGACTGTTGCACCAACTGGGAGACTTAAAACCTCATCTTTGGTGGCCAGGTAATTTTATTTAACAGTTTAGCAGGAATTTAAATCAATACTTCTGAGAAATCTGCTTTATGAAATTAGTATTATGAGTAATTGGTTTAAATGTGTTTTTCACAATCTCATGATATTTCACATGACATACATGTAGGGATTATGTAAAGTGCCTGTGGGTGTGTTTCTTTCTGTCTTTAAGTACTAGATTGAGTTCAGTGTCAGAAGGAACAACCCACAACCCGTTTTAAGTTCTGATTCTGCAATTTTAATTGACAATTGCACTTAATTATCCAAGGTAGGTGAGACTGCTTGAAATTGTGCTCAGGAGACAAGGTAGAGTTGGGTTTATAACCTTTGCTGAGGCATTTTGATTCCTTTTTCTAACCTTTTGCTCTCTGAAACGCCCTCTTGAAACATTTTTATTCACTGGCTACATTTGCCTTCATAGCTTACCACTTAGGATGCTTCCAAGAATAACCACCAGGAAAGTCAAGTGTGTAATTAGCTAAAAAGCTTTGGCATTGCCACACTTAAAGATGAAATATTTCCACCGAGGCATTTACACTATGGTATATTTTTACCCACGAATGCTACTGGTCAGAAATGTTCTTGAATGGATTCAGATTTATCAGTTGTGAAATGAATATCTGTCCTTTGAGAAAATCCTGTGAACTTCAGCAGCACTGGTGTTGGTTTACTGTTTAATTATACTTTTTCCTCAGTTATATGCCAGAAAATGGACTCAGCTCCTACAAGATATGATCAATGGTGTGAATGAGTGAGACAAAGGGAAGGTATTCTTAGCACAGCCAGCCTGGCCCTATTTCTCATCCAGATTTCAACTTTCAATCTACTTTAAAAGAAAGAAACTAAAAATTGGATTTATCACCATTATGCCATGCAGATATGTCTCATTGCAGCTTGGCATGACTGTGGATTCAATCAGTTGGATGATAGGGATAAGGAGGCTATTTGAATGAAGGAGTGGAAGCTATCTGGCAATCTGATGCTTTTTTGCGTGATTGGAGATACTAGTAATGCTCCTTTGGCAAAGGGGTATTCTCTGAATCCAGCCCTGAAATATGTAAAAAATAGCACTGCTGTGCTATTTGACAGCCAAAGGTAAATCCTAGCAGTTTGTGCAAGGACAGTAAGAGAAGAATTTGTGGGCAATGAAATAGGAAATTCCTAGTGCCATCCTCACACTCCTTCTAAACAAATAACTCTCCAGTCTTTTATACTAAGTGATTAGAAAGAGTTAAATGAGCATGATTGCCATGGAAATTTCTTAGGCATTAATTTTTTCTACTTCTTCTGTATTGGATGTCCTTGTGATAGAAGAGAAAGAACAAACATCAAAAGTACCTTTTAACTTCACAATTCTTTCTAAATTTCTTTAAACTTATAGGCTATACTGCTGGCTTTCAAACTTCAAAGCATGCAGGAAGATCAGGGTCGCACAGAAAATTATTTCTTACAGTTTAATAAAATATGCATGTGAATTGTATGACCTGACAGAGAAATTATTTATGTGTTAATGTAATGTTGTAACATTAATTACACACTTTAATTTCTTCCTTAGTAGCTTCTTTACCAGTAAGAACAGTATCAGTTCTAAATTGGGTTTGAAACGTATGTTGTGTTACCAAAGCTTAAATTATTTCCAGATTGAATTGCTTTTTTTTTGCTTCCACAATATAGTAATATTTCTTTTTTTCCTTTTTGTTTCTCTTTTTTTAGTGTTTGGAAAAAAGGAAGCAACTGAGATCTCTTACCTTTAACTCAGAGGATTCATGAGAGCTCATTTTCTGCCTTGTTCTTGCACAATGTTATAGTCTGTACATACTGTATTTATTGATAGTTGCAGAAATGCTTATCGAATGTTTTTCGTGAATGAATCACACAGCATTTTATTTCTTAATTTTTTTTTATGGCCGCTATTGTAAAGTACTTAATCCCTGTATTGGTTGTTTTGGATTTCTTTCCTTAGGGGATTTTCTACCTCTTTTTCTGTTACATACGTGTGAGTAAAATCATGTACATGCTAGCACAAGGACCTGTACTGAGTCTTCTGACCTACTATTCATATAAAGTTCATAACAGACACAGAGAAGTTCTGTGTCATTTCTTTAACCAATATCTGATAGCAGCTCTATAGTTCAATCCTAAACTGTCAGGAGGCAGTGAGAATGAAAAACAATAGGTTCTCCTCTCAATTACTGTATAAACTTTCTGTATGGTCTTTGCAAATTGTTTACTTGTGTTTAAGTCTTCTCAAACCCTAACCTCACTAATGTGGTTTGAAATAATTCAAGGAAAAGTGCTGTAGATGTGCAAAATATTTTCAATAAATGTATTTGCTTTTATCTGTGGTCATTGTTGCACCTTTTAACATTTCCTTAGTTGCTATTTTGTTCTTGTACTATGGCCCAAGGTAAATTAAGATTAAATAAGAGACCCCATTTGGCATTACTGGTATTATTCCTTATGTTATATACGTCTATCTTACTTTCCTTAAGTAAATGTACCCTGTTTCTTTAGTTTCCTAAAGTGTCTACCTGCTCAGTGTTTCAAAGATTTTTTCAGTGATAATGATGTTGAGGCTATAATTTTGTATAATATTGTTGATTTTTTTTAATTAAAGTCAAACTGTGCTTCTTATACGGTCAAAGAATAAATGAAAACCATACATCACTAACAGTGAATATATTTTATCCACCCAATATGTTTTATCTCGCTAACATGTCACCATTCTTGTATTTTATCCTGGCATCAGTGCTATCTCATGGAAAAGGTTTTCCAATTGTTCCAAATTCAGCCAAGCTTCAACCAGTCTTCATGGCACTTGATGACATCACCATGCTATATGATGCTTTTTTGTCGTGAACATGCAGAACTTGGAGCCCAAATTGATTTCACAAGGCTCCTAATAAACATATCACACACACAGGTAGTTTTTGGGCTGTGCTGTCTTTCACTCAATATCTTCTACATTCAAAATTATTTACTATCTATTGCTAGACTTTTGAGTCACATAGATCTTTGTTGTTGTTAAGCTTGAGATGTGGATAGGGACCTAACGGCCAACACCAAGTATAAGTAACCACCTACATAAGAAAGGTGGCTTTGTTCCATGTAACATCCTTTTTAGAAAATAAATGGAGAAAACACAATGTATTCATCCACATAGTGCAAAATACCGATACCAGAAGTTCAGCTGGTACAAAGTGCACTGGAATTGTTACAGAAGCCTTGGAGGAGTCATAAGGAGAGATGAACAACACACTTAATGGAAAATACCATTTAACTTGAGATTTTCCCCAAAACCCACATGAGCCAAATATGAATCTTTTTTGAGGTTAGCAATAGTGTTTAATTTTGCATTTTCTCACATATTGGCACTTCTTGGAATCTGTGGGAATGAAAAAGGAATTACCAAAATACCACAGGTATTTTTTGGGTACTGCCAGTCTAAAAGTTGTCAGGGAATACGAGAAACCATAGAAAGAGAATTTTTTCTTGATATTTCCTGCCATCTGGGATGCTTTACATCAGTTTCCAGAAGTTTTGGGTGGATGTCCAGGTTTTACAGTTTTCCTTCAAAATGTACTGAATGGCCAAACTTTTTTTGGAATTCACTTGCAGCAGCAAAAATGTTTCCATTCATTATCAATGATAATGTTCCTTCACTTATTCATGTCCTGTTCATAGGTATAGATTCATATTTTGTATGTTACAGTCTATTGAGTAAGAGGTAGAATGTTTTCTTTTGTCTAACAGATCATTTCTGTTTAGAATTAGCACAGAGGAGATCTGAGCTCTAAATCTAAAGAAACAAATAAGGAATCCTGAGAGACAGGAGATGAATGTCAGGGATTGAGAGAAGACAAGGGGATCCAGGCTATCTGTTTATTTTAACTTACCAATTTTTCCAATTAAAAAATTGCTCATTCTGAAAAGATCTAACCCTCTCCAGGAGTCTGCAACACACAATCAGACAGTTCTTCTCCTCACTCTCCTCTGTTTTTACTGGATCCACCATGGTCCTCTCCCCATAGTTCCATTGCTATTTGAGAACTGGATGTTGACCCTGTCCCTTCACAGCTCTCTTGTCAAGGGGTGTCCTGCCTCTGCCTTGTGTCACTCTGACTGCTCTCAAAGGTTCATTTCTTAGCTTGGTACACACTGACATAATGTCTGCAGTACAGATTTCCTGAGAAGGAATGAATTCTGTGCTTCTCACAGGTCAGTTTGTTCCCTTTGCCTTCCTGTCATGGTACAGCTTTGCTAGAAGCTGGAAGAGGACTGCTAGGTGTGGCCTGGTGCTGGGATGGACACAGTGAAAGACATGAAGAACAGAAACCCATGATGGGAATGCTGGATCCACAGAGCCCTTGAGCATCACCCGAACCCAGGCTTAAGTTTCATTCCTTTTTGAATATCTCTAATTGTGTTCCCTTGTTCATGCCCCAGATTTCCTTCAGCAAACACTTGTCTGGGTACATCATGGATGACTGGCACACCAGGGCACTCTCAAGCTTTCTCCTAGTTAACACAAAATTTCTTTCATCAGCACCTCTGCTTTTCAGGCTGCCTCAAGACTTCAAGTTTTTGTGTTGTTTGGGTTGGTTTGTTTAAGTGCTGATGTCCATACATGCCATAAGCTTGCTCTACATTTTCAAGTGTGCTATGGTTCTAACTCCATGATCTAGCTCACTGCATGTTAAGCCCATCTGAATGGCCAGATATATGTTAACAACAAATTTGTAGCTAGATGGCCTGAGCAGCATTTTTCCTGTGATTCTACTTTGTTTTCCACTGGGAATCAAAATGAAATCAGTACTGCTATTCTTCTCCTTCAGCTTTTCGGATCAAATCAGTCCATTCATTGAGAGGACTCTCTGTTTCTATTTGCATATGTGTTTCTTTCCTATTGCTCATTATACATATGCAATTATTTTTACATTGCATTCCCAGAGGTGAGCGACAGCATAGAGATACTGGAGATGCTATTCTGCTTCTAGCAGATGCTCTGAGAAGTGTATGATATTAGTAGGGACCCTGTTTCCTTGGTTACATTTAGCAAATTTGCATGCCAGCATGGTGCTATTCATCATCACAGACATTGTAGACCTGCCCATGGAGAGAGGGGTTTGGAAGTGAATAACCTTTGCATTCTCAGCTTCTGCTTTGAATATATAGATGAGGAAAAAATAGTTGTCAACATATGTGCAGTGGGAGATAGGCAGGTTGAGAAGCTGAGTCCTGGAAGCCTTTGGGAATGAAATTGAATTCTTTGTAGGACTCGGCAAAGTATCTGTGGTTGCAGGAGCAGTTCATACGTTTGGCTCTAGTGTTGCCTATGAATGATCATGAGATAACTAGATGATCTTGCTCAGTATTTGTGTTCCGGTCATTCTCTCTGGTGATGCACTGCAACGGGAAGGGACAGGACTCTGCTGTTGCATGCTCACCCACTATTCCCTTGAATGTGAGATATAAGGGAGATATTTTCCTTAGGTGTGTAAGAGAAATAGATCAAGAGCAAGTTAACCTGGCCACGGAGGGCAAACTAGTCAAGGCAGACCAGCAGAGACTATCCTGGAAACTAAACCTACCCCTCTCAGA
Organism: Todus mexicanus; assembly: GCA_013389965.1. Lineage (NCBI taxonomy): Eukaryota > Metazoa > Chordata > Aves > Coraciiformes > Todidae > Todus > Todus mexicanus. The sequence goes on from WEIS01093300.1 coordinate 15,888, forward strand.
TAGCCTATAGTAAGAATGTCACCTGCCTTCTTGAATGCGTGAATGAGCTGTCTGAGTCACTGTATACAAATTCAGCTACAGATCCAGTCCTAACTGACAGTTTCAGTGAACAGTACAAAGCCAAGATAAACCATTCATTGAATTTATCTTTTCAGAACTTTTTTTGTTAAAAAAGATTTATCATGTCCATTTGGTGACCAGTAGCAAATGATCCTGCCGCTCACTGAATAAAAGCTCTGTCACCTTTAAAACTCAACAAGGACAAACAGGTACTGCAGTGCCTCGGAAACTGATGAGGATTCAGGGGTTCTGGGTTTAGCTGCGTACATGTATGTGGGTAGCTCTACCTTGTGTTCAGTTTCTCCTTTCTGTAAATGTCTCTGCTTTGTAAAGTGCTTTGAAATCTATAGAGAAAAAGTGCTGAGTGGTAAGCAATATGTACATAGCTGCATTTCCAAACCAGGAAAAATGTAAGTGCAATTTCCAGTAACACATTAGAAATGGATTGAACAATAAGCCATTGATCCAGCCATGTAGGTAACTGAAGACAGCATATGCTGCAAGTTTATTAAACTGATGTACCAGCTATTTTCCAAGTTGCTCCAGCACATGACTTCACTGAGTTCCCACCAGTGTGGTAATGCAGACAGGACTATGTGCAGGGCAGCCCTCCAGATCTCATGGTGGTACACTAAACTCCCCAGCATTCACTATTGTGTCTTCTCAGGCAGCAAGTGCAAGTGTATGGATCTAAACGTCTCTGTGAAGTGCTTTAATGGGAGTGTTGCACTTTGAAATCTATCCGCCTAATTGTGCCTTTGTGGCACTAAGAGGAGAATGGAATAGGCCCAGATGGAAAAATTCCTTCCCCAAAGCAACATCAGAGTCAGCTCTATCTATGAAGGAGGAAAGAAGTAATTCCTAGACACTCCAATGCAAATTCTTAAATTACCAAGGGAAGGGTAAAAGCCAGCCAACTCCCCTCTACTTCAAACTGGTTAACAGTAAATATGAATTTTTACCTATCTTCTTTATAAAGGGCTTTCCTGCTCCTTGGTGTCCACCTAACTCAGCCTAATTAAATCTTGGCACTTAGTGAAATAGAGAGAGGGATTTTGAGACAAGCTCTTTCAGAACATTGGTGTGGTGGGTTAACCTTGNTAAACCCAATACAATTGGTTAATTGTTTAAGTCGGAAAGAGGGAATAAGTTTTTCTGTTTTACAAAGAAGATTCTTATCAGTGTAGAAATGAATGACATTTCTTAACGTTTTGATATTTTCCCCTCATATTGTAAATTAACATGTAAGGAGATGTTTTTGTCAGTGCAATTGTCAATATTGCCTCTGCCAGGCTTCCTTTTTTTTTTGAGGTGCCCTTCAAACTGTCTCTAAGGACATAAAAAACTAGGTTTGTTTGTCCACTTTAAATTTTAGAAATGTTAATTTTAAGGTCTAAAAACATTTTCAGTCCTGGCATTTGGCTGATCTGTGGAGTTGCATTGGCAGGTGGCTTGAATGAGTGCTGCTTCAAGCAGCATTAGCTGTGGGCGTCAGGACACCCAACTGTGAAAGCAGATCTGCATGGCACAGTAGCGATAACTGGTACTCGGGCAAGTCTCTTCATCTTGAAGAATCCAAAATGATTTATGACTGGTGAGGGCCACAGCCAGGTGTACTGGAAACAAGATACTGATACCATTTCTCTCTCTGCTGGGTTCTCATCCGTCAGACCTAGATTATTCCTTTTAGCTCTGCCTCTGACTGGGTGCTAGATGTCTTGCTTCCCAACAGTTACTTTCTTTCCTATTACATGTCTTTTATTTCCTAGGTTAGTCAAGTGGGAAGCAAAGGTCCTAAATCCCATCTCTGTCCATATTTGCAGAGGTTGGAGGCAGCGCCAGAGCTAGGCCTTAGCTGCTTGCAATAATCACCTACCTAAAATAGTAAGGGAGGCCTTCAGTCTCTGGTAAGACAGACTTCAAAATATTTTTTTTTAAAAAGGAGTCTTTATTTGCTGCTTGCATTTTGTTCCTGTGTTCAAGATCTTCTTTATGAACTTGGTAGCTTTTTTCATTATAAATGAAAGTGGAAATTGTCATGTAATCTCCAGATGCCAGAAGAGAATGTCATGTCTGCTACAGGGAGATTCTTGATAAAATCATGAGAGTGGGCAGCTGGATACACGGGCCTATGAAATTATTTTAATAACAACAGAGTTTAAAGGCTTCTGCCAGAGACCCCCTATGTTAGGCTCTGTAACCCCAAAAGAATTCACAGGCATATATATTCTACTTTAGAGTATCTCTGTTCTTTCCATGTTTGATATACAAAAATTATCATTTGTGCATAGATGTAAATTCCATGCCGAGGGAATAAAATAAGCCTGGGATTGTTTCTTGGGGTTAGCAATACTAGTGGGTCTTGCTCTTTTAAAACATCACACCAGAGCTGAATGGCACCCAGCTGTCTTACCCAGGGGTGAGGGCCAGGGCTGCAGGCTGTGAATTCAAGCTCTGTACTTCCTGGGCCAAAACAAGAAAAGGAAAAGGAAAACTTGAGGGATTCCAGCAAATGTCCTAAAATGAAACATTTGTTTGTTGTTGGGTTTGTTGTTCAAAATCCTACATCAATGCATACATTAATGTTCTCAGCAGCTGGACTAAAGAGCTGTTTAAAGCCCTTGGCTTAACACAAATATACAGAATTGAATACAGAAAGCATAGTTCCACATCTTTTAACTCCTTTCTGGTCAAGAATGAATGTTTAGTTCTTGGCTGATAGCCCTGGTGTTATGCCACCTGCTCAGATGAGTATGTGCTTGTACATTGTACATTATACTAGCACTCTGCACTCTCCTGCCTCTCTGACCTCCTTGGTATCACATGTTAATGAGGGAATTGGTCTCCTCAGAGTTGGATGGAAGAGAAAAAGAGAAGGAGAGAAAAGAAAGATATGTGTAAAGATGTACGAATGTTCTTGACTGCCAATAGGAGGTATTGAAACTAAAAAGAGAAAGATAATTTGATTAAAATTGTGTATCTAAATGAGGAGCTCTGGAAGAGGAAATGAAAACATGAGGGAATTTGAGTCCATGAACAAGGCCAGAGCATACAATTCAGTTCAAGGAAATTCAGTTTAATTTATAAAGCAAATGGGTCTAATGATTTTGCCAGCATGGGCAATCTTAAGAGCTACCTTGGGTTAAAGATGATTGTGAAAATCAGTTTTCCACCAAAAGCTTTTCAAATTCAAGGCAGTAAAACTTTAGCAGTGAAATATCTTATGGAACATATTAGCAGTATTTCTTTCCCGCTTGCCCACTATGAATGCCTGGGTGCATAGGTGCTGCAGGGAGACAGAGTGCACACTGGACATTCTTCTAGAATTTCAGTCCGCTTATAATAAACATATATCCTGATAAATATACATCCACTTAATAGCCTTTTTAAAATCACAACAAACAATGTAGGTAAACTGGGATAAATTTAGTTTGCATAAATTAAGTATGCCCAGGTTAGGTTTTCCCCTTTCTCCTATAGAGGCAGCAGAGAGCTATTTTTGTTTTTATCCTTATACATCATTCAACTCTAGAAAATATAGTGAGTAAAACAAAGGTAATGACTGAAAGTCCTCTCTGTGTCTATACCTGTATTTCCCAAGTTATTCTGACTTCTCGGAGTCACAGAACATCAGAAACTGAGAGTGTATAATAGGGAAATAGCACTCTGCGCTGTTCTTACACTTTATATTAAACATCTACTTTTGCATACAATCAGAGAGGATAATGAGATATTGGACCTTTGATATGACCTGGTATGGCCATTCCTGGGTTATATTAAAACACTTATAAAGTGCCTAAAGAAAAGACTTATACCAAAATATGAAATCATAAGGTATACAGCTTGGCCAATACACACGTAAAACAGATCTGTAACCAAGGAACCTGTGCCAACAGTGGTAAACGGAAAGTGTGCGTGTGTGAGGGAATGCATATCTGTTTGCAAGGGAGTGGTAAGCAAATAGTTAAAGCAAAATTTACTTCAGAGCCTGTTAGAGCCCATTTCTTCACACAGGCCTGAACCTTAAATTAATCAAATTAATAAAAAAATACTACTTTAAGATATTAAGAAGCCAGGTACTATGTTAAATCTCCAAGGCGTCATTTTGACTTCAGTTTACTGAGGATGGACTATGGCCCAGCACACTGAAATGTGACTTGTTGGTGGAATCCTGGCAAACAAACGGGTGCTCTGGGATGAGAGCAGGGCTCTCTGCCACTACAGATCATCTTGATTTAAACTTTGTATTAAGTAGAAAAAGATGGAGAAAAGTGCCTTTTTGTGTGCAGGGAAGGAAAAAAGAAGTAGACTCTCTTAATTGCACACAATTGAGACGGAGTGATATATTTCCACTACAAGTTTCTTTTTCTGGACATGAATCTGAGCAGTTGAACCAGGAAAACACATTTTTCTTGTTAAATTCTCAAAATTCAACACCTCTATTTTACTCCCAGAAACACAAGTATTTATGTTTCCCATTAAAAGCTAAGTTTTTAAGGCTCTCATACATCTGAGATAATGCTTTTTCCTTGTTTTCCATTAACTAAGTTAACATAACAAACTCCTAATCTTTGCCCCTGTGTTTTACCAGCCTTTGAGCAGGCAGTGTCTCAGCTTCCAAAAGCAAAAGCAAATCCTCTTTCTAATCAGTTCTCTGAGATAGCCCATTTGTGTGCTTGGTTTGTGATTAAGCTCAGGTGCTGACCTAAGAACCTGACTCACTTTGCTGGATGAGATTTTACAAGGTGCTTGTGTTTCTATGGAAAACAGGAGGCAGTTAAGTTTGGGCACAATGTTGTCCAGAAGATACGTCCTGAATTAACCTGGCAGGTGTCAAATCCAAGACTATTTGGAGGGAATATGAAGTTAATGCAATTAAAACATATATTCAGGATTTTTTTCTTTTTCGGCTAGATTTACCACATTTTCTTTTGGATATTTTCTTCATACATGAACAACAGATTTTAAGGGAGACTGAAGTATTTATATTATCATGCCAAATAACTTGAAAATTTCCAAATTCAATGGCAGGGAAATTATTGTAGTAGAAACTAGTAACAATGAAAGAGCTGTCTAACAATATTGTAGAGCATCCAAACAGTTAGTTCTAAAAACAGAAAAACAAATATTGTGATTTTGCTTCAAGATAAATACTTCTGCTTTATGCATGCTATAAAAAGGTATCCCTTTCTGGACAAATTAACCAGTTCTAAAAAACCGGCATTTTTCTTTACACTCCCTAAATCCATTTTTTTTTTTTTAAATGACCTCTGTGCCACAATGTTTGCCTCCAAGCAGTAATTACCCACTCTGCAAGTCACCACAAGTAAGCCAGAAATGAATTACAGCTAAACCCCCCTCAAACTGTAGCATTATTATAGTTTAAAACAAAGTAATTGAACTTGTACTGCTACCCTCTTGTGTTTTTCAAGTACAAATGTTATGAAATTTTCAATAGCTTTCAGTGTCCTGCATAACAATTGTGGTTGAAAAAACTGATAAGCCTGAACCACCAAAGGAAGTCTGAAATGAGCAAAACTGTCCTTGAACACACCTTAAAATAGTTTACGTTTATTATCCAGGCAGAGTGATACTTGCTTTAAGTAACTTTTTTCCAGCGCCTTGCATAAAATGATGGGAAAAGATGCAAATAAGATTAAGCATCTTGCATTGCATTTGATCATATCTTGCAACATCTTAGGGGTGGAGAAAATAGGAGGAATGCCGTCATTCAATTTTCCCTCAGGTTTTTAGTTAACCAGCAGAATGTCTACATACAGAGCTTGATTCTTTCACTTAGGCTGGTACCAGTTGGGAGTAAATTTATTCAAGTCAACAAAATCTCCCTCAGGCATACAATGCTTAGAGAATTGAAGGGTACTCATCCTATCCGTTTACAGCTACAAATCTTTCAGTAAGTTCGCAGTAAATCTCTGCTTCTGAGATATGACCTGCTTTGTTTAAGGAATACATGGTGATATCTTTACTATGTTTGCTTTACATCAACTTATATAGCAGCAGTTCTTATCTGGAGCTTTTCTCTGACTTCACCCTTGCCAAATGACTTGGATTTGCATGGCCAATATTGCCAAATTAGAACAAAGTGCACAACTTTACAATTTTTCATTAATTTACACCAAAGTGTGATGTATCTCATTATTTAGATCTCTGCTAAGTTTGCTGGGGTAAGATTAATTTGATATGAATGCTGATATGAGACTGTTCCCATTTTACATCCAGGAAAAGAGATTTTTAAATAGGAATTTTGAAGCAGTGTGAATAAAATGTTTTACAAGTACACATTTTGGATTCTGAGAATAAAGGCCACCTTTGAATTTGTTATGCCCAAATCCATTAAACCTGTAGAAAATAGATTAGCTAGAGTAAACCTTTTAATCTATTGGAAGTTAATTATGTCATCCATATGAGGAAGAGAACACAAATCCTGAGATTCACCAAGGACAAATTGACTTTGAAGATCAGAGCAATAAATTTATAATTATTTTTATGGGCATCACAACTTAACATTACAGCCAGCTTTTTAGACTATACTATGTTCATGTAGGCTGGAAATATTTCTGGGTGAAATCTTGAGAAAATCCCCACCTGCTGTCTACCTTTATGTATGGAGTAACTATATACACCACAGCAAAATTAGGTGGATTTACATCAAAACAACTAAAATCAGACTTTTGAATGCTTAGTCAATCTAATTTGAAACGGGACACTTAGAAGCATTTGACTGTGACATCCCATCAGAGTGATCCAATATCAGTGTTGTGTTCTGCATTTATTTGTATGTATTACCTTGTACAGTACCTAGGTGTTCCCAATGTAAGCATACATTTATTTCTCTTTTGTTAGACTGCTTTTTCTCTATGCGTATCAGAAACCTTGGGAAAATGAAAATAAAGTAAAAATATTATGAGTTATTACAAAATACTGTCTGGCTAGGAGAAGGATCATATTGTGGTGAGTCAGCATGAAATGACTGAAGAGCCAATGTCACACTCCAGGTTTCTGTAAGACGTTCTGAAAGCCTTACGTATTTTCCAAGACTATTGCACCGTAATACTGATCTTATCTTACTTCTTTTGTCATACTCTTCATATTTTTGGTTGTTCTTTGATGACAAAAACCCCTCAGGACTGAGACATTATGTCTAAGGGTGTAAAGGAACAAGGCTATTATACTGGCTATTCCATGTCACTGAAACTGTGCAACATTTGTAAAGAACTAGGCAGGAGATAAAGAAGAAGACTAAAATGTAAAGCAGAATGGTCTCTTTTTAATTCTTTGTACTCCTTCACACAGGTTTTTTTACTCTCCTCCTTACATCCTTTCTCCCCCTCTTTTTTTATTTCTTTCTTTCTGGCCTTCCTCTTCCACCAGTTGTCCTCTCTTTTATGCATTTCTGTCTCACCATTGCAAGCCTGGTGTTGGATTCGCAGAGTTCTGCCGTCAGCAGCCATGGGATCAGCCTCAGTGCACAAGCCTCCTCTCTAGCAGGGCTGGCAGGGGTGGGGAATCCAGTACCAGGAGCATCAGGAGAAGCAAATAGACAAAATACATCCATTTCAGGAGCTGACCTAGCAATTCCTCTGAGAAACAGACAGAATCCATGAATGGGGAAACAGAGATCTCAAGCTGCTGTTGAACACCTCTATACCCGTTTCACCTGATGTAAAGGCTAGAGAAGGAGCAGAAACTTACCTGATGAATCTGTTGGGGTGTTAAAGCAGTCTGCATTTCACCCAGAATGACTGTACATATTTTGGACCTTCTCGGGGTGGATTTTGGGGGTAATTTCTGCTTTTTTTGTTGTCTGGGTTAGCCTGACAACTCCAGTGTTTGATAGCTACATAAAGAAAGCATCTTTGAAAAAACAGTTTGTTTCCAACAAAGCATTACTTCTCTGCACAACAAAGAGTTAACACAATAGCATAGTTCTCTCCCTCTGCTTGTTCCCACTTCTGGTTATGGGAAATAGCCTTCTCTTTTTTACTGTGTGCCACTGTGCATGTGCTGAAAACCCATAATCCTAGTTCCTGCATATGTCTAAGTATTTCAATTTTCCCTTTGTTCTTGGGCTCTGCCTGGGAAAGGTAAATCTTACTCACTAGTTTTCCATCAGGCAGATGTGGTCCCCAGTTATTGGCTGCTCATGCTTTTCCCTCCAAAGTTTACTTTATAACCTTATCTTTGGCATTGTCTCATTTCCTGTTTCTTTTCCACCAGGACTTGCCTTTGATTTAGCAGGTGAACTCAGGGGCAGATCATGTTTAGAAAATATATATGGGTGCCTTATTTCCCACTGAAGCCCCTGGAGGACTGCTCATGTGCCTCCCTGTACTGCTTAGAGGGGATTTTGAAACTAATTGCATGTCCTCCTTGGCTAGCTTGGCTGCCCTCCTGCCTACTGCTGTCTTCCAGCTCTGAAAGTAAAGGACAATCCAGAGAAAAACAAACAAACAAATGTTTTGTTGGCTTGTAGTTTAAAATAATTGCTTTGCTTAGACCATGTAACAACCTCAATCATTAACTTTTGGGAAGCATTTTTTTCCTTAAATCCAAACACATGCTCACACACTCTCTGGGAAATTTGTGACTTAACCCAGCAAGATGGCATGACCTTCTGCTGGGATGAATAATTTTTGAACAGAAATTACAGTGGCACTTAGTCAGCTGTGCTGAGAACGTCACATAGATAGCTTTGCTCATGATGATAACAGCATCTGAAACCTTATCATTACATTTTTGAGTTCATAAATATTTCAGCAATAATTTGTGGCATTTTGCACTCAATTTTTTCACATACCTGCGTATGTGAAATCATAATCAAACATTGCTAGCAATAACCCAGTGAAGCAAAGGACAGTGAAGCTGCCATCCTCCATCTACTATATGCATTCCTTGATTTTGTGTTCCCTGTGTATCCCAAGAAATGAGCTGTTTTGGCTTTTGTCAACAGCACTGTGAGGTGGGGCTGAAGTGTTCTCCCCTGAAGACAAAGATCTACCATATAGCCATCAGATACCACTTAAAAATACACTTGAAAGCCTCTTCTCTCATATGTTCTACAGTATAATTACGACCTGCTTACTTTAGAGCAGGATTGATGAGATTGTACTGAAAAAACATTTGGGAAGGAGCTTTTCACTTTCCGCTGGGGAGAAGAGAAAGCAAGACAAATACACCACGAGCAAGTGCGTGCAAATGTACAAGAACAGCAGGTGAGAAAATGTTATCCTGCCTGAGGTCATTGAGTCACCTTTGTGTCCTAACTTTACTTTTAATTTGTCATCCAAGAAGTTTAAATTTTTCTGCTTTCTCCTACTAAGAAAGTTTTTTGCCTAAAACAAAAAAAAAAACAACCCCTCAACCCATCAATCAAACCCCAAGATTTTCTTTCAGCTGTTGTAATCCTCCTTCTTGTGTTCATCTTCACAGCAAACACTCAAGAGTGTTGGTGGGCATTTAACCTGTCAATAAATTTAACATTTGCGTGGCATCAAGTTGAGCCCTATTGCATTTCCTTAACAGATAAGGAAAAAAACGTGGAGGAGATACAAGTGAGCCAGGATAAGAGTGCAGCAAGGAGTTTTGGTAGCATATGATCACTTCGTTGCTGCTATTCATCTCAGTACCTATCCATAATTAGAGTTTACTTTATTACTTACAGTATTGAAGTGATGACTTTTTGGAGTTTGGTTAATGATGACTTCTTGGCTTTACAGTTTTTTACTGCAATCTCTTTCTTACAGAGCTGCTGTGCAAATCAGGAATAACTTGGTCTATACCTTAAACCTAATGAATATGAATGTCTATATCACTGATTTAACCATAGGAAAACTCCAGCGGAATATAATGTCTGGTGCATCCAATTAAATCCAGTCAACAGAACTCAGCTATCAGTTCTTTCACACATCCAGTAGATCACTTATGAACAATCTGCAGACTACTTGCCTGAACTGCTTGGTGAAGTGAGGACAGTGAAGATACCTAATAAGATTTCAGACAAGAGTCAGAAAACAAAACAAAAACAAACCAAAACCCCCCAAACCCTCAAAACACTGATTCCACAGTTTGTTAGGAAACATTTGTTTTTTCTTCTTTAAATTTTGCATTAAAACCTCCCCCTCAGCTGCAGTTTGGTAAGAACTGTGATAGTGCATTCTTCTTATATGACAGCTCAAGTACACATTTTGCTGTGTTGAGGTTCTAATCTTGCTAGATTTCAATGGAGTAGCCATTAAAGTTCCTACCTGCTTATTAGCAATAAAGAGATAGATTAAGTAAAAGTGTAGTGCTAAGATTCATGGCAGAGATATGAAATGCAGGAAAGAAGGGGTGCAGGGGCTACATTCATGATTGTGAGTCCCATAGACTCTGCTGTGGGTCTCAGAATAGGTCTTGAATAACACTATAAAACTCTGTAAGAGGCACTATTAGAGTTTTCCATATCTACAACCATGATAGCTGCTTTAATCTCTGATTAAGTAATGGGGTCTACAGTGCTTCCTACTCTACCAGTTGCCGTGCAGGCATATCATATGATGACAGAAAAGCATCAGCAGCATTTGGGTCAACTTCACACTATGACTTATCAAACCTTTTATAAAATAAAGCTCAAAGACCTTATTAATATCAACAAGGTGTGTTATAGTCACTCTTAATGGCAGGGATTAACCTTGTCATGGTTTGCTGCTTTCGTTACAGTGCTAACAGCGAGCCAGGCTTATCGTTCTGTTCACTATACTGTATCTTTACTGAGTGCAACGAATAGCTGATTTGGTCTTATTCACAGCAGTGAAATGATATTTCAGGATTTCAACTTTCAGGATATTATGAATTTCTTCTGCAAAGCACGGATCTAAGCCTCTAGATACTGTGGCTAATCAATTCTATTAATTTCTTGTTGAAGCAGTGAAATAAATTTTCTGACCTCTAATGTATTTCTCCAGTTGTGAACCAGCCAGGAAAATTGTGGGGACATAACAGACCTTCTAGCTAAAATAAAAAACAAAACTGGAATATCGAGCTGCAAATTTAGGGGTAAATTCCAATTCAGTGGAGGAAGGTACTAGAGATTTTTTTTCAGCATCCTTGAAATCCCTATTAATGGTATTCAGTATCTCTATTAGTGACCTGTGCTGTATTAAAATTGGGAGGATTTAACAAGACTGAACAAGAATGTTTTGAAAAAGGACTGCTACTCTGGAGAAAACAAAGTGACCCAAATAATTGTCTACAGCTCTCAGCCACTGAAGGAACACTCATGTTTATCCCAGACATTAATCACTCTCTCAGTATGGAGTTGGCCATTCAAAGCACACCATAACATTTTAAAGCACAGGTAGCAAACTTAAATGACAGCTTTGCAGAAAAGCAAGCATGTTCACTTACATCTAAGAGATTAAAATACTTATTTATACCTTACCACTTCAGGCTTTTCACCTGTGAATCTTTCTTCTTGCCAAGGGAATCCCTTAAGTATAATTCCTGCTTCCATTAGAGTAAATGGCAAATTTCCATGGGACAGGTGAAGATGCTCAAGACCTCAGAGACTCAAATAATGAGTTGGTTTTTAAAGTAGACTGAATAACTGGAGAGAAAAACCTGCCACAACAGTGGATCTTAATGACTGTAAAGCACATTAGGTTGGAATCTAGGACAATTAACAGTTTAACATAATGACAGAATATGCACAACAGTCTCAAGGATGGCTCAATAGATTCACTTCAAAGTCAGACAGAATCCACATCTGGGAAGAGGTAATGCCTTTGTCTGCAGCTTCCCTGAAGTGAGTGTTTAAACATTTTTTTTCCTTCCATAACACCTGGGGAAAAAACTCAAGAG
>WEIS01093304.1:0-14393 GCA_013389965.1 Todus mexicanus
AATAAGGTCTCCTGTCAGCCTCCACTGCTCCAGACTAAGCAATCTGAGGTCCCTCAGCCTCTTCTCATAAGACATTTTCTCCAAACCCCTCATCAGTTTCATTGCCCTTCTCTGAACAGCACAATATCAATCTGTTACTGACTAGAACTAGGAATTTTTAAAAATATTTGAGTTTAACCTACCTCAATTTTGAGTTGAATGTTAGTACATATTTTTGTATTCTATCATAACATATCATTAAATCAACCAGTTTTTCTAAGGTACTCACTCATACTTTTTTAATCCCTGCTATCTATCTCCTTCAAACAGACTCAGTGGCTACTGGAACACTCTTACGTACTACGATGAGGAAGATTTGTCCCTATTTTTTTGGCATTACTGTTGCTAAAATAAAAAACAAAACAAAACAAGGTGATAGTTTTTCCTAGGATGGCTTGATGCACATTTACCCAATTTTCAACTACATATGCTTCATTAGACCAGACAGCTGCTTCTTAAACAAAAATATTTGTTTAAACACGCCTCTCAATTTGTTATACTTTTTGGTTTTTACCCAAGCTCATTTTTCAGTTTTGTTTTTCCCTGATTATTTTTTATTTCTATTCCTGATTTTCTTTTCCACAGAAAACATAAAATAAACGAAATAGTGAAAATGACATTGAAAAGAAAAAGGGTACAAATGGTTTCATTAAAAAGATCTAGTTAAAATATTTGCAACTTTGAGAATACAGTTGAAAGAATAATGGCTTAAAATTTTCAGAGACACTTATGACTTATTTCCACACTGCAGACCAACTCCAATTTAATCATGGAACAGATTAAAGATAATCTATGTTTTTAATTTCTGAGCAAACATGATACAGTATACCCACATTCTGTCCTCTGAAAAAAAATTGGAGTGTAATTCTTTGAAAAATAGCTAAAATGCCTAAGTCACTTAGGTGTTTCTAAAAATTGTATGTATAATGAACATTCCCATGTTAACTTTGTGCCACTTATAAAGCTATGTAGTGTTATAGGATACCCTATTTTGATAAAAATCAGTATGAGCAGAGATATTTTAAGTTACATTCCAGAACTCATTAATTTATTACAACTCATACTATGCACAATAATCAGTGTTTCCTCTGATAAAGTAAAACCTCTTTGTTTGTTCTTCTTCTTCTCATTCCTTCATTTGACCTCTGAATGAATGAAACATTTCTGCTATACTTTACTTGCTTCCTATCAGCATGCATTCACGTGATTTGAACAAGAAGGGAAAGCTGTAAACCCAGTCAGGACTGAACAGTAAACAAGAAAAAACTCATGTTCTTAAATGCAGTGGAAGGAAATCTTAGTACCATCCTACTTTGAGCATGCCTCTTAACCCAGATTCTTTTGCCACCAGTCTGGTTGGTATGGTTTCAGAGTTGGAAGATAATGCACTGATTTTATAAAAAATTCTATTCATCTGTAATTAAATACTGAGTTGTTAAAGGCAAGTCTGGTTTAAGATGAATACTCAGTTCCACTTCTAGGACAGAGCCCAACCTAGTGTCAGTAAGCATCAAGGAAAGAAAATGCTCTAAAATATTTTCTTTAGATAAGTTACACTGCATTTTATTGGGAGAAGGATCTTTTCTGAGCCTTTTTGGATTTTTGTTCAATTTTTTTATTAGATTTGCTCAAATTTGTTCTCAATAGGGCCCCTACAGTGAGGATAAAGATAGGTATTACTACAAAATAAAATTAAGATCCGGGTAATTGATTTCTTCTATTTCTACTTTTCCTGCTATTGATAAGGGCCTTTAGTTTGCTGTAGTCACCTCTCATCTTCTGGGATTCTTCTCTCTGCTGACCTTGCTGTCTACTGTCTTTGCAGTACTGGTTAATCATCTGCATTTCTGAATGGCTGAAAGCTCCCACAAAGTCCTTTGGGTGGAACTGCAGTGCTCGCACTGAGCTGGCCCAGGTCCACGGGGACCACTTGTCAGTCATGATGGCCACCATCTCTGAATCCAATACTTTGAAATTGATCTTTGCTAAGGTTTGCTTGAAGCTGTTCTCTGTTGCGATGCAGTGGTAAAGCCCTCGGTCGCTGTCTTGGACAGAACGAATGAGGAGTCCTTGCTCAGTAGCTATGATCCTCTCATTCAGCTTTACCTAAAGGTCAAAAAGGCAGAAAAAACTTCTTAGGAAATATTACGGGATAACACAGTATTGAACCTCTTGGTAAGTCTCACTCCAAACAGCTCTTTCTTTCTTAAAGGGTATCTTAAAGGTACTACATTGTGCTTTATCACATCTCCCAGAGACCACTGTTGTTGCTGCTGTTAGAAGAGAATTTACCTTGGGGTAGGTAAGTGTCACTAAAGAAAATTACTTCAGTATTTTTATTCATTATAATAGGTTTGATCAGGATGAAGATTCAAATCTGGAGACTACATGAAAGAAGAGATTTCATAATGTTCAAATAGCAGAGCTGTGTAAATTAACTTTTATTTGTCAGGGTTACAGCCCTGAGAACATCTCTTCCAGCATCAGAGATTGCTGCTGAGACTCAATAGAAGAAAAATGCAGAATTGGGTGTTGATCTGGCATTGAACACAAGGTGGCACCCAGTTAAATATTTTGCCTTTGAGCAGGTTCCTGGGTCTCACTTCTGAACTCTATCTGCACTGCAGAGTCTATAGCCTGGTATGAAACTGTTCATCGTAGTGGCCTCAGTTTGGACTTGGATCACTGGAAACCAACAGTAATTTTTGTACTCTTTTCTGGCTTTAGACTCTGGAGACTCCTACAAGATGGTCACATAACCTGAAGGAAACAAGTTACCACAGTTTGTTATCATTAAATTACAAATGACTGTCCAAATGTCCCTTTGCACATTAGCTGTGAGGTATAAATCACTCATTCAACCCCTTATGACAGAATATCAGTGCTGGCATTTTTATGGATGATTTTTCTGTTTTGCCACTGCACTTTGCATTATATCCCATTCTCCTGTGAATTCACTTATTTATTATGCAATTCTGTTATTGTAAAATTTTGCAGACATTGTGGAGGTAAGATTTCCACAAATCAGAGAGTTTGAAATGTTATTAACCCTTTGATTGCTTTAGTTTGTCTGATGTTATTTAAACTAACATTGACTCTGACACAGTTATTGAACACAAGAAGAAAAAAAGGAGATGTTCTGCTGAAGCAAAGGGTTAAAGAATTGTACTGAGATTGCCAGGACACAGCTTGACTCTTTGAAGAGTAAGTGAGAAAAACAGTGAAGGGCTTGTAAGTCCTCTGTGATTTTGGAAAATGGCCTGGTATGGGAATAATGTTTTTCAGTATTTACAGTCTATCAACACACACCATATTACTTAATAGTTCCTTTTGAAAGATGTTCCTTTTTATTCATAGAGTAACTACCTGGGATTTGAAATGGATTTTTTCCCATTTTATATTACTTAAGAAAGGCACATTCCCCATAAACAACCATACTATATATTACAGTGCTGAAACTGAGCACCTTAGAGAGTGCAGTAATGGAAAATGCAATTGCACCGTGGTGAAGAAATGCTTTTGTCAATACGTGTTTTTCAGCCTAGACTAGTTTCTTGCTAAAGAAACCTTACACATTTCTTCCAATTTTGCCTTTTATCTCTCCAATAGCATATAAGGGCAACTGCATGCTGACATCTTCCTGAACTTTATACCAGTTATTGCTTTTATGCCCATTTTCTCAGATCAATAAGAAGTCCTGAGTGCTACAAACCTTCAGTTTGCAAACACTAAGATGTGAAGGAAAAATTCGTTAACTAGTTCCCGGACTTCAGGGGCTGATAATGACTTTCATATAGGTGTTGTGGTCTGATAGAAATCAGTGGGGCTGAGGACTGAAGTTGCAGCTGTTCTAAGTCTTCCCTTATTTATATGAATAAACTGCTGGTCACCGTCCTGCATCCACACAAATTCTCCAGCTTCGCTGTAGCTGATGGAAACACAAACACTCCCTGGCCTTGGTCAGGGGAGTGGATGAGCTGCTGACTGAGGACCCCTCCAGAGATACTGCTCATGTTACTCACCTCTTTTCTCCTGTCATTGTCTTTCTGTAGCAGCCATTTAATAGAAGCCTGGGGAGATTTGGGTGTGCATTCAAGAAAGGTGGTGTTGTTTTTTATTCCATACTGAACTATTTCTGCAGCATTTCTGTATGCTAGAAAGGAAGGGAAAACCAGGTCAGGCTACTCAGAAAGGTGATTTGATAAGTAAGTGTTAGCAATACAGTATATCTGATCCTGATAGTGGCCATCAATAAGTAATTTAGGACACAAAACTTTCAAAGAAATGAAATGTGAAGAAGCACAGCCAGTTCCAAATACTGATGTTTTCAATCCAACATGGTCTGCTCTGAGAAAGTAGGATATCTGTGGGCTGGAAAGCTCTGCTGACAGGATTGTTCCCTGAAATGGTCTCATTCTCTTCTGCTACAAGAATGCCTGTCTAGAACTAACCAAAGGAGAATGAAGCATTTAATATATTTCTTCACACTTCACTCACACAGTTGCATGACCTAAAATACAGCAGCATGCCCTGAGGAAGGCTGCGTCTATTCCAGCTGCGTGCACTATCCCAGGGAGGCGAGAGAGGGCAGGCTTGGCTCCCACTCCTTTGCTTCTCTTGAAAACTGAGGAAGGAACTTGGCTCTAAATACGAAACGCAATGAATACGTAGACAGGCCAGCAACAGAGAGCAGGACAGATTTATAGCACTCCAGTAACACCTGGGTAAGTGCTAAGCGAATGTCATCGCTCAGACTTGTTATGCTTTTTTATAATCTTGATAGATGAACAATTGGCAGTTACTCTCAGGAACTTTTAGATGCTCATTGCTTGGCCCAAATCATAATAGTTTTACTTCCAGATTTAAAAGCTTACATCATATATGAAAAACAATTATTTATTTATTTATTTATTTATTTACAAAGAAGCAATGGATACCAAATAATATGAGAAAAATAAACACCTAGAGGTCTACACCTCTAAAATCTGACTGGTTTTTGCACAATCCTAGGACTGGTTTTATTCAGACTATACTTTATCTTCCATTCTTTTAATCTTCTTTCATCAACTGATATGTAACCTGGAATCTATTCTACTAAAGAGGGAGACTTTGCTTGGTTCTATTCCTTCAAAGTTTCCAGCACATTTATGAGGTTGTAGCAAAACCAATTGTAACTTTTAGGAGAGTTATGTGGAAATATTTTGCTTTCAAAGACCATAGGCTAGTGAAGACCTTATATGTATAGGCTGATAAGATGTGGAACAGTGAGAATCTGACCTGCAACACATTATTATTTTTATGTGCACTGGAACTTGGATTACCAAAGAAAGGCTTTTTTGTCTGTTTAGTTGACCTACTCCACACTTATATGTGGTAAGAAAAAGAATCAGAGAATACAAATGCATTTCTCTGATAGCCATAAGGGCTAACACAAGCACAACATTAAACAGAGTATTTGAAAAGCAATCATACAAGCCCCTTAGTTTTTAATCATCTATTTATAAATTTCAATATGACAAAAATGTTGAATTTATATATGCTAAGAGGTCTAAGGCATGCAACCTCCTATGTTTAAAGACTTTCAAGATTATGGTTCCCTATGAACTAGGAAGATTTTTTGCTATTGCCAGACTCGCTGCTCTTTTGTCCTTTAGGTAGGTTTCACTTTTTCCCCAACATAGTAGTTATATTATAAATGGCTTTAATTATATTTTGAAACTGTCCAAGTTGCTTTTTATTTTGATTTTTTTTTTCCACTGGGGAAACAACAGCCATATACCTATGCTATATCCCACTGCCATTGTCAAAACATCCTTTACAAAGTTGGTCAAACGAATAAACCTGTAAGTACATCCACATTAAAAAAAAAAAATGGTTGGAAAACAAGAGACCTGTTTCACAAGACAGTCAAGGTTTAAACATTTATTTCCCCCCAGCCCAGAAAGCAGACAGTTGACATTCTAACATTTTCCACATCGAGAGACACCGACCCTTGGGACAGACAATGGGTGCGTGGTCACAACACATGCCTGCAAGGTAGGACACGCAGATCAAGTTACTTCATGATTCAGAGCCTAAGCTTTAATATGGATCTCTCAGAGCTCAGGTGCATACTCTAATGGTGGAGTAATCTTTTTGTAATTACCTGCTGAAGCTATCAAGCTTCATATAAATAACCTAATATTGACTCATGGGGAAAGACCAGCTGGCACAGAGCAGCTAGAGCAGGATTTGCCACACTGGGCTGAGGGATCTACACCCAACTGACCGTTGTGGTCTATTTTAATCCAGGAGATTCTTCTGAGACCCAGTAGAGACTATTTCAGTGAAAGTGTTATTAACTAAACATGTAATTCTTAAAGCATTATTCTTTTACTAAAAAAACCCAAACAACAATCAAAAATTTATAATCAGGTCTGTTAGTTGGTCTCTAGATGGTACAGATGAGAATGCACTTCAAAATGCAGGCTCAGAAATAGAGGTGAAAGGAACATAATACTCTAACATGTTCTTGGTTTAAAGGCACACATTGCCTAGCTCAGAAATGCATCAGGTTGAAGAGAATTAAGCTGCCTTTATGTATGGGCCTACTCTTACTACGACTTTGGCTGGTGTCTATCAATCTGAAAAATGTGGTAGCTGGGTACCTGTACACATGCACCATGCTGGGCTGACTAAACAGTTGCACTGCTGGAAATAAGGGATTTCAAAAAGAGATTTGGAATGCTTTATTTTCCCATGTAAAAGGAGAAAGAAATAATCATAACTCAGAAGACTGAAAGATGTGCTTCAAAACACAATATGGCCTCAAATATGCAAAATAATTTTGAGATCCAAGACTTAAATGAGTGAAGAGGAATTGATAAAGACTGAAGTGACTTAGAATTAGAATAGCCTTCAAATGAACGGTATCTGTTTCTAGTAACATTGTCAGCATCTCATTTCATGTATGCTGAGTTATGTATTTCATGGTTTATCATTTTATCAAATATATGCAAGTTTCATGCAATTGCAAGGAAAGATGTTAAGATCAAATCAAAACAAAACTCAGACTTGGAAAATAATTATGCTTTACCAGTAAACCACACAGATAATGTGAGTTATGATGAATCACACAAAGGAAAGCCATGCATTCTTTATATAGCATGAGGATCTCTAAATTACAGTACCTTTCAGGTTAAAACCTCGGCACTGAGTCAGAGGGTTTCCATGTCTCACGTCTTGCCTACGACTCCTCCTGAAATATTTTGTAAAAACAAAAAGTTATTCCAAGATAGCTACACTGCAAATAAACACTTTTTTTTTTAATTTGTGGGTTTGTTGGCCTTTTGTTTTTACTAGATCAACTGTCAGAGTTAGTTCATTACCTGCTGTGAGTGTGCTTTACTCTGGGAAGACTCACTAGAGTGAAGATACTGTTTAAGTGAATCAGTTTGCTGAAGTTTGTAATATGCTTGTACTTCTGGTAGTTAAGTAGTTTTGAATGGAGGTATAGAGATGGGAAGGTTAAAGACGGTCCATGAAATAGACATAGGTTCACTGTTACAAGACCTAACAATCGAAGTCAAAACCCGCAGATGGAATTCTTCACAAAGTCAAACGTTTAAAAATGAGATCCGTAAGAGTCACAGTGCTCATATCTAATGCATCACCAGAAAATTACAATACAGGGCATGTTCCCTCCCAGATTTTGGCAGGCATCTTGTTTTTGGTGCCTGTAACCACCTTAGTAGCAGAGTGACTGAAATATTCATCCAGAATGATGAAGAGCTAAGAATCAGTTCTGTCCTTTACTTGAGGGTGTGTGACTATTTCCAAAAGATAGCCAAACTCATCAAGTCTTGGAACACTTCTAAATGGGACTTTGTTATATGATTTGGATGACAGATGCAAAATCATGATCATGTAGAAAATTAGCAAGGTTTCTTACTAGTACTGTGAATACTGACATTTCAGTCCTCCTCATCTAGGAGGTCATAGCTCACAGAAATCAGTGCAGGTAAATCTGATACCCATATTTTTTATTCTTAAGATATATTATTTTGGTTACTGAATATTCTGCAAGTTAGTTCGATACTGATCAAGTTCAACAAAAACATGCATTGGTGATAGATTTCTGCAAGTGGAAGCTCCAGAAATATGTAATAGCTGTATTCTGAACTATGCACTAATGACTCACAAGATCAGAAACCATAAAAAGCCCGTGGAGTTCCAGTACCACTGAGTGAAGGGTGATGCCCCTAAAGCCACATTACACCAGGTCCTGCACAAACACCCAGAGACAGTGTTTATTATCTCACGTCACCTGACCCTTCACTGCATTGTTTTAGAAGGAAACATTAGAAAGGTGATGTTTCAAAGGAGTAATTTCTGACATTCCATGTATATTTTTGATGTTTACCCTCAAAAATATTTCATCTTATGCCTTGGGATCTTAAACCTTGCAAACTGTTTATCTGAGTCAAAGGAGACCAAAAAGAATTTCTGAGTTAATTTCAGGATTCCTGTGCTATCATGAGCGGCTCCACAGTCAGAAATGGCATGCCACTTGCATTGAGCACTTCTGAGAATGTAAACTTACAGTTCGATAACTATCAAAAAAAAAATAAAAATTAAAAGGGTTGAGAAGGTGGTGGTTAGAAAACAGAGATAAGATTGTCAGGTGTCTTGAGGTAAATCAATGTTGGATGAGGAATTGCAGTAATCCATGGGAGACAGAAGTGTCAAAAGAAGCAAATAAGCAAATGTGTCCAGTAGATACTACTGTCTAGACAACGGGATTTGGCTCTAATTACCAGTGTTTTTTCCTTCATAATCTCTTGTTTGATAAACAGACAACTCATTTCCTTCACATATGAAAAAGAAAAGATTATTATTTTTTTCCTTACAGTTTTAGGTAGTTTTTTTGGTAAATTGCAAACAAAATGTCAGCATGGAAGCAAGCCCCAGTGGAAATAACCCTGGGTGTACATAATGGGGATGGCAAAAGAATCCACTGGAAACTGCACAGACTGGGTGTATCTGTCTAATTATATCTTTTGGCAGCTATGTTAGCATAGGAGTTAGGTGGCTTGAGACTTGGGGATTTTCCTTTTCTTTCCTCCCCTCATCTTCCGACCTTTGTTCTGTGGAAGAAAACAACCAGTTTGCAGACTGGAGGCTAAATATGTGGAGGGAAAGCCATAAAAAGCCCAGGTACTTTACCATTTGCTGCATGGCCAGGTTGGGCTTTACATTTTAATCTCAAGTAAGGAATGAGTCAAGAAAACTGCAACAACAAAAGCAAGTGTCTTTAATTCCAGGGGATGACACAGTCATCAGCCAGTTGGGACGCTGGAGCAGAGCCAGTCTTTGCCTGTTTCTGTTTGCTGTCTCCCTCCATGTAGGTAAAGGAGTAAAGCCCATTAACTGTAACTGGTCTTTTGCATCTGCAGCTCAGGTGCAGGCAGCGAGCACAGTGGCACATAGTGGGTAAAGCTCTGGCACGCTGTCTGAAAGGTTTGTATCCTCTGCATTAATACTTCATTGTGTATTCTGTACCTTTGTTTATATATAAAGTGAAATCTTAGTAATACAAGAGCTCTACAGCCTCCTGCTATTACATATTTCCCTTGGGTGGAGAAAAGAGACTCCTGTTTTGCATAAGAATTATGAGATGGACTATTAGCGCTGTTGTAAATTAAAAAGAAATTGCTTTCCCTGTCTGTTTTAATAAATCTCATGTCAAACCCACCAAATCTGCAGGCATTACATGAAAATCACATTTGTCTAAAATTTCCCTGGAAATTTCAATTCTTCTCACTTCGGAGCAAATGAGTAACAACAGAATACAAAAAAATAATTAAAAAAAAATAATAAAAAGACTTTACTCCTTAGACAGCATAAAAGATATTTTGCTGTACTTAGGGCTATCATAATTATATCCATAGTGACCAACTGAATTTAAACAAAGGGAACAAAATTTTCACTGATTTTGTGTGCATAAGACAGAAGTATTAATATTTATGATTAGTAACAGGTTTGACTGTTTGTTGGATTCTTTTAGTCCAAAGCTTTAAATATGAAAAGGCATGCTGTTTATCATACACTTTTGCAGCATACACTCCTAGTTGATGAAAAATGCCAAGCATAATAGCTACAGAGCTATTGTTTGTACATGCTTCTGAAAGGAATGACATTCCACTTCTCCATCACATAACAACACCCCAGGCTACACAGCAGAAGAAAAGCCTTTTTTCCTTGCAGACTTCACTGGGTTGCTTAATACTGCTCACCTTTTCCCTGTGGGATAAAACCTGGAGCAGGAGCTGCCATCCCAGGCGCAGTACGGATCTCGGGCTAGGCAGCAGTCAGCACAGGCGGTCCCGTAGATGTGGCAGCGATGCAGAGATACCTGGGTGACCCCTTCATCTGAGCTCACATACAACTGTTGCTGTAGAAGGAAATAGAAAGATTTACTTCAGATGTGGAGGAGCTTCGCCTGAGACTTGGATAATAAACCTAAAAACCTTCCAATTAATTTCAGAATTAACTCAAGACCAAGAAGGGAGCCACTAATATAGATAAAGCCAAGATAAACAGAAATCTTCCAGGTGAACAGGCCTCTAATATTTCCACCTTCCTGTTGGCAAACACTTAGAAACACTGGGTAATGTTAATGTTTTTTGGACATTGTGTGTCATTGTTCTCTTCTGGAGCAGAGAAGGTGGGTTAATATTGTGCAGATTTGAGAACTTGGTTCTTATTCAGTGAGGATTACTGGCTCAAGCCTTTGAACTAAGTATTTTTTCTGCATATAGTCACTTCAATAAATATTACACAGAGTTCCTAGTTGGATTCTCCAGTGCAGAGATTTCCAAGACATAAAACCTAGAGATTATGTTGAGGCTGAGGGCCAAATTCTGATAGGCCTATATACCTGGAAAAATAAGCCAGAAGAACTTTCATAATAAATGAGAGCTTTTGCAAAAGAAGTTCAAAGTGAATAGGTCATCACCAAAACCTGGGCCAAAGTGACTGCTTTTCTCAGAAACAATTAATCAATTGTTTAAATTCTTAAAATATAAATTAGATAAAGCTGGGCCAAAATGACTGCTTTACTCAGAAACAATAACTTGATCAATTCTTAAAATATAAATTAATATTGAACAAAAGCCTTGAAACTGTCCTAATCTTTTTATCATAAAACTAAAAGATTACACTGAATGCAATTTAGTGAATAATATTTAGTTATTAGTAGCTTTGTAAAATATTGAACAACATGCTGCTTTCAAAATCATGGAATACCTATTTCTAGGTGTTTAATATTTCACCAAAAATCCTCTCAGCTGTTTTCATCTTTTTTATTGCTGTTGTTAGTTACTAATAAACAAACATGTACAATTGCACCACAGACCAAACAGCTCCAATATTATCTATTTGCATTGATCATACTTGCCAGAGAAAATTTCTATTTAGGGTTTACAGAAAAAAAGAGGAGGGTAAATGTCCTCTTTTAGTACTTTTTTTACCTTACTCATCAACAACAAAAAAATGGTCACTTTCAGCGAATTAAAAATGATACACAATGAATAGGAATTGTCGTATCTTAGTGGCTCTGTGGTCAATAAGGAGCTCATGTAAACTTCAGTCAAGTTTCTGCATACTCATTATGGAAAATCTCCAGTCTATATTTATTATGCTGCACAACAATTGATATTCTAATATTTTTCAGTCAATTTGCTTTTCAATTAATAAGTATTAAATAAGCATTCTATTTTTCTTTACCTTTTTAGATGAAATCTTCATTGACGTTATAGGAGAATTAGTCTGAAAGACAAAATTCCAAACCACATTTACAAGGACTCTCTTGTTAATACTGTCCCAACATTAAATTTTAAAATTCAATAAAATCTAAGTCATATCTAAAAAAAATGTAACTTCCCGTAACTTGGAAAGGCCTTACTCTCTCCTACTAATTTTTTGCTATTATCCGAACTAAATAAATGACATACATACAATTCCTGTCTCACAAAATGTATTGGCTAAACTCAACCACATTATTATTATTATTGTGCATCAACAAGTTTTTGCACACTTCAAATTAATCTCACCAGTATAGGAGCAATGTGTTTTGAAAACATTACTCTCACTTCGTAATAAGAAACTGTGTTTGTTCTTTGACAATGATGGTAAGGAAAAATCATACAGTAGCTCATGAATATCTACCACATGATCTGGATAAGAGTATGTCCTATTTCTCCTACACATTATCTACATTGCATACAGTTTGGTTACCATCCAACATATACATTCAGATTATCAATGACTAGAATATTAAAAATGACACGGGTGTTACTGATTGTTTCTTTCCCAGAGACAGTGCTGTATACTACTGTGTGTCATCACTCCACTCCATTATTGTCTGTGTCCAAACCAAACGTTAATGAGCTGGAAAAGGAATTATCGCATTCATTGCCTTAAGCAAGCAAAGCAATTCAGTATTCTCATCCAAACAAATCATAAAATTGATAGTAATAAAAATGCTTAGCAACTTTTTAATATTATCATTTGCTCAGTCGCAAAGGAAAGCCATAATGGTGGGCCAGGATTAGTTGCAGTGGACTACAAGCACAGCAGGGAGGCCAGGACTAGAAAATCTGGCTGCAAATCATGTGAATTGGCAAAGGATTGAAGGAGTTTAGAGCTGCTGTAGTATTTCATGAACTGGCTGGGGACTCAAGGTCAAATGGAACATTGGATTTGATGCCACATTGTCCTTCCCTTGCATATACTCTGGAAAAGAATCAGTGCTTTGCTTACTCTTGATATTTACTAGCAAACAGCCAGTGATCTCATTCCCTCTCTCTTGGAGAGACTTGTCAAAATACTACCATGCTGCCTGCACAGATTGCAGTGGTAGAGGGTATGATAGCATAATTTTTAGGGTTCAGGATGAAAAAGTCTGTGCACAAAGGCTCAGAAAGTAGGTTTAGGGTGAGTATTCCTCTCAGCCCACCTATCTTCTTGCTATATTAATTTATGATTCAATAAATGGAATAAGTAATACTTGTGTGAAGGGTACTCTTCAGGTAATACTACTCACATATATCTTTTTGAAAACAAAGTCTTCAACAAAAGCCTAGGAAGGCTAATTATGCTTTTATGAGGGTTAACACAAAGTGCATTTTTTTAAAAAGAAATTGTTAGTGTGGCTTGCCTAGATAAGAAAGCTTAAATTTTTGTTTTTGTATCCCCTCAATGAAATAGAAAAAAGCCCTTTACAAAATTCTTAACTAAGTTTATAGATGTATACCACCATCTGCCCTAAGACTACCTGTTTTAAAGAATAGCCCATTCACAACTTTGAAAGGGATTTTTCAGCATTAGGGCAAACATTTTCTTTAGGTTATTACAAGCTGCTGCATGCCAGAGTGACTGACAGAGGCTATTCCCTTATTTCTTGCTGTAGTTGTTTGTTTCTTCTCAGCTTATGTTTTGTTAAGCTTGTAGCTCTTTTGACTCCAGAGGCATGTGGCTTTGAAGAACTGGAGTTAAGCAAAAACAACACTACTTTGCTTCCATTCTGCAGCTCAGAATCAGAAACATTATCAGATAATCAAAGAAGTACAAAAATCTTAGATTCCATCTGTAAATAGCGACAGTCTCAATACGTGATGCCAAAGATAAAAGTTGCTTTCTGGCAGTCACTATAACATGACCTTGTAAAAATGTGATTATCAAAATCCTTCTAGCCAGTACAACAAAAAGTCAGCAACTTAAATATTGGGAGGGAAAAGGACTTAACCTAGCTACAGCCTTCATAACAGTGGACATTTTATATTCCTCTTTGGGTGGGTATCAAGCTGACAGGAGGCACATTTACTTGATCTTTTATCAAGTCACAGTTGCCCTTGCCAAACTCTCTTAGAACAAAGTGTTTGTGTGAACATACACATTGGAAGAGTAAAAGTAGGAGCAAGCCAAACCTGAAATACTTCCAGCTCTTCTAAAATGAGTTCTCCACTTGCAGAGAAGTTGCTGGGTAGGACAACAACTTTTTGTACAGTTCCTTGATCTGGAAAAGATGAGAAAAAGTAAGACGATGTGACAGAGAGAAAGAGAGAAGCAGAGAGAGAGAGAGAGAAGACCAGATGAACCATTATGAATTATGAAGAGAAACAATAAAATCTAGCATTATGACACAGAGAAAGGTAAGAAATGTTCAGTAATTTCTATGGTGGTGGGTCAGAAAGATCCATGAGATGATTCCTTATATCGGAATACTATGTATAGTATTATTCTCATCTATGAAGATGAAGAAGTCATGGTAAGATCTGAGTTACTACCAGTAATATTACCATTCTATCCTACAA
>WEIS01093306.1:1706-17956 GCA_013389965.1 Todus mexicanus
AAATGGAGTACCTCAAATTTCCAAAGCGTCTTCAGTTTTCTACCTATCTTTGCTATCCATCTCGTGTTATCACTAGTTTTTCTGGTTTTGTAAAAGCACAGTTGTGTCTGTCACCAGCTTGGGTGATAAGATCAGATTTTGAACTTGGATGCGAACCACATGGCAATTCCCTGCTCTGTAAAGAAAAGACAGACAATAAAAAGCCCTCAGTACTGGTTTTGTTTCCTCTGAGCCTCATTAGGCACTTAGCCAGCAACTAGTCAGGTACAAAGGGGCAAGGACTCAGAAACGGGCCTTAGAGGTCCTGCCTTCCATCTGTGAGGGGTAAGTGTGAACCGTAAGCCAAATTCATTTAGTTCCTTTTACATAATTGTCAGCTTCACTCAAAGCGGTTTCTTCTCCTTGGTTGCAAGGGAAGACAGTCAATTGTTGTTCTATTCACTTCGTCACATAAACCCATCTGACAGGCATGACAGGAACTGCTTGCTAATTATGGAGCAAAATTTGCAGTGCAAGGTTTGTTGTGCCAACGGTCCCCAGAACAATCCTGGGATTGTTTTATGAGAAGATTGGGCAGTCAGGGTTGAGCACTTTTGCTTCAATTATCCCCATGTGCTGTCACGGCTTGGAGCTGCTCTAGTGGAATGAAGAGAAGAAAATAAATGAGCTCTGCTTCAACCCTGGGAGCAGTTGCTGAACCCTGAAGAGCTGGGCTGGTTGTATCTTTGTTAGCTGCTATTACAGATATTATTGCTTGGTGGTAGCACTGGAACTTAGGGTCCATTAGCGCTTCTATGCTATGTCCGGGGATTTATAGCTCCACTGCAGTCTTATTCTGGAGTGAAACTCGGCGTGTGGTCTCAGCCAAATCCAGGTCTCTAACTTTATTATCCACTATTTCAGGTAACTCAATAAAGTTCAGATATTGCTGGCATGTAGTTGGTTTGGTAACGTTATCGAGATGAATTGATTTGGGCTGAGGTGTGACTAACAGAAAAGTTCCTTGCACTGGGATGGAGTTTAAAAAAAATCAAGGAATTACTTGTTTAATACAGGAATCTGAGTGATGTGGAGACACCTAAAAAGATGATTGTAAAAGAATATATGTAACTATCTGGTCATGAATGATAATTATCCTTTTCAAGAATATTCCAAAAAGAAAACTAATTCCTACTTATTTCACTGGGCCACACGTCTCCACTTCTTACATGACCTGAGTTTACAAAGCATCTTCATGAGCTTCAGCTGGTTCTATTGCTCAAGAATTTCTTCTTTGTGGCCTGATTACACTTGTATGCCTGTCATTTCCAGGAGAGCTTCAGTGATAAACTGGAAAAATAGAACTTGCAGAGGTGGCTATGTTCACTTCTTGCAGCTGGTAAGTTATTCCAGAAAGTGCCATCCCTTTGGAAAAAAACACAAATCAAGGGCCCTCCATGGAGTGTGGCAGCTTCACAACCCCCATGTCTGGCTATCCCCACAGAAAGCTCAGCTGAGCCTTCTCCCACCATTATTCCTCCTCCTGCATCTACTCCTCCTGCTCCCCTTGCACCCTCTGCAGCACTCACCAGGTCACGGCAGGATGAATTCAGTCCTATCCCAACAGAAAACTAATCCATCCTTCTGGTGAGTTCGTTTTCTAGCAGATGGCACATTGCATCAGCTCACCAGGCTGTCAGACAAGCCAGAGCCTGAGGGCTGTCACAAACAGGTTCAACAGTGTGAGCATGCCTTTTGTTTGCAGCAAGATATTAGATCAATCCTCTGAAATTTTTAACCACATCCTCTTGCCTGTACAGATTTAGAGCATGGGTTTGGACTGCAAGGAAGGAGGACTTATGCCACAAGTCCACGAAAAGTTTATCTAGACCCCTTCAGATCACTAGAGCAGCATAACTACTACAGCAACAAATACTCCTCTCTGCCACAGCCTGTAAAGACTTCTGAAGGATCTATTCCTCTCTTTCATGGATGTGAATCATGTGACATGGTTCATCAGGCAGGATATCCTTCCATTTTCCACAGAGATTATTGTTTTTCCCACTGGAAAAGTTTGAGGAAAATCAGAACAACTGTAGAAAACCTCAGGTTTCTCCAAAGACAAGACCTTTTCAGAAACATCTTCCAAAGGTTTGTGCCTGTCATTGTGGTATTGACAGAAGACAGGTAGAAGAGCAGAGAAGAAAGAAATAAAGCAGTAGGTGTGTAACTTTAACAGGTGCGCCAGGCCAATTTGGTACACTGCAGGACAAGTCCAAGTTGATTTAGCACTGAAAATCAGCATAAAAGACCAAGGAAAGTCCTTCACAAAAGGTCCTTGGAGCAGTTCTGTTTCTAGTAATACTCACAGGAATAAAAATAAGTGACTCATGTTTTTGTTATATTCATTTGGCATCTCAGAATATTTCTATTCTCAACAGAAAAATGAAGGACTATACCTCCCTTTCCCAGAACAAGATTTAAGAAGCCAGAGGTAGTGTAAGTCATGGGCAGCCCAGTTCCCACAGTGAGCTGCAGTGTGCATCTTAATCCAGCCTAAGAAGAGGCTAAGATTTCTCCTTAGCTGTACAGGAAGCATGTCCTTCAGCAGTGCCATGCACCAAAGAAATTTGGTTCTAGCCTGCCAAACTTGCCCATTTCTGGCTTGGAGTGGCAGAATTTCTCCATTTTGTTTGGCCTGGATTTCAGCTACTAGAAAGATCATGGAGTTTGTGGGATCTCTCAGGCAGTTCCACTGAGGACCCTGGGTCTGCCAATCATAGAGGGATCTTCACTACCACTAGAAGGGTCAACTCAGACCTTCACTCCTCTCTCCTCTCTGCTCCTCTGGATATTCTCCTCACCTCTGCTTTTTTGTACAGCTGCGTTATGAGTGAGCAGAGAACCAACCTGGCTGAGTACTGGAAGACCTACCACACTGGTGCTGAGGCACCACAGACCATTCATGAGGTCTGGAGAACAGGGAAATTTGATTTGAGTTTGTCAGGTTAAAACAACCAGACTGAAAGGCCAGGTACTTATGTGAGGTTAAAAGTAAGCAGCTAATTGCTTTTTAATCTGGACATCAGAAATATGGTGAAAGACAGTAGCTGGAATTCGGTTCAAATTCAGGTTGGGAGTAGGGTTAGGTTCACTGTGGTGATATGTTCTGCAATATACAGCTCATTCTTTCCCAGTTAACCAGCTGTACTTTGTATGAAGTAACTGAATATTAGGGGAATTCCTAATACTTTCTGCCCCATGAATGCTTAATTAGGAAGAGTTATGGGAGCATCTCTGAAAATCCTGTGGTTAGGGCATCTCTAAGACATCACAACTTAAACCTCTACTCCAGGTGAAGCAGGAGAGGAGCTCCAGTCTGGCCTCCCACACTCCCACTCTAATGGACAGCAGGAAGGAAGAAATGGGATCACCATGTTTTTGTATGATCATGAGTGTTTCAAGCTACTGAAGAGACAAGATGGACAGGGAAATACATGGTGCACAGATCTATCAGGGCTGACCAGCCTGTTGCCTATGATATGAGAGCTCGTCTGTGTGAATCTTCTCTGTCAGTAAAACCATAAGCATTGACAAGTTTAGGAAGCAATGGAGCACTGCGCTGGAAACACCAGCATGTGCAAGTCGCAAGCATGTAACTAGCACTTTGTATACTGAAGTCTCCCCCCGGAATCCGACCAAAAGTATCTTTGGTCGGTTTTGTTTTTAAACACACAATCACAGAGAGAGTACAGCTGAGTATTTCAACAGCGTACCTACAACGGATGTGGACTGCGTGGGCTAGGGGGTCTTTCTGCAAAAGCCTGGATTCCTTTCTGAAAGGCACACTCCAGTTCAGCCAGAGGTTATAGGCTTCATACAGAAATTCCTCAGCTACAATCTGTATTTTAATGCAGCAGGTCAATCCACCTTCATAATAGTACCTCTTGTCTTGTACAGATTATATGACATTTAAGAGGGGAAAGGGGGCACTGGAAGCTAAATCTCAGGATACTCCAACGTCTGATGGTGTACAGGTCTGGCAAATGGATTTAGACACTCTTAACAAGAATACTTCAGTTTTCAGTCAGCCTCTGTTTTACTGCTGATGTGAGGTAACTTCAGGGTTAGCTTTCCTCAAAAGCTGGCCTAAATAGGGTTTTTCCCCATCCAAGTTGAAACAACTTTTAACCTAGTCTAAACATGCCCTGAGGTGCAGACCAAGATAAACAGTAGTATAAAAGAAACACACCATCCTAGAAGACCACTGGGGTATTTCCCCACATGTTTTCCCAAGAAAATAGCAGAGCTGTTGGGTAACACAGCCCGCTCTCCATGTAGGGGACAGCTCTGCAGTGGGATATTAAGGGGAACGTGGTGACATGCAACCATTGGACCATGTTGATTTGCTCAGCTCGAGGAGGAAGGTATCCTCACCAGCCTACCAGTATGGGACTTTTCCCCTCAAATGTCGATGAGGAGGGAGGATTTGAAACAGGTGAGGAGGAGGTACTTTGTGGTTTTACCAGGGAATCTCTGAAAGATCACTAGGGTGAGCAGGAACATAAAGAACCATGCATGAAAAGGGTACAAGGGGAAACCAAGGTAGTGGTGGTACAAGAATGGGGGTGAGTTTCAGAGGCTGAAAGACAGCCTAGGACAAAGCAGTTGATAGCCTTATGAACACAGACATGAAGTTTACTTTGAAGTCGGTGTCTGCACCAGCATCTGGAGAAGTGGATACTCTTTCTGAAGACAGCTAAGCTGCCTTTACTTTGGCAAGCTCACATACTGCTCATGCAGTAAACTGCAGCAACACAGAGCACAGCATGAAGTGCTGAACACACTTCAGAAAAGAGCAACATGAGGCCATCCCTTTCTTTGCATACATTTGGAGCCATCGAGGCCACAGAGCTGGAGATTACAGTAATTAAAGCATGAAATGAAGCCCTGGGCAGAAGCTGAGTTGATAGCATGTCATAAAGGCCTTTTTCTGAGTTGTTTGAACAGCTTACAGTTTTCCTATAGTTGTTGCTTATTCAAAGCTGATTGTGGAATTATTTCCATGAGTAATTCTTGGCTGCTGTATCCCTTGCAAGGAGTTTACTGGAATCAGCTGATAGCTGAAAATCAAGACTGGTCAGTCACTTTTGCCTGTTCACATAGGTCACTTGTTCTGCTACAGAGAAGAAATTGCTTTTCAGCAGGTCATGTTCCAGGGCTGCCAGTGGCCCTGCACCAGGGACCAGCATTCTTCGGCTGCGACAGTGGGACAAGCCCATTGCTTTTCCCTGGCTGCACAAGTGCCAGCACAGCATTTGCAAATGTAGGATGAGGTTTTATTGGGTGGTTTTAATAGCTGCTCCAAGCTCACTCTTTGGATGAGTTGTCCTGCGAGTCAATGTGCTTTGGGCAGTAAGGAGAAAGGCGAGCACCAGAGAAGTCTCTGCAAGAAGGATTGAGGGCACAAGATACTGGCAGGACCCCGAGTGGTGTCAGAGCCCAGGTTAGGGCAGTACAGGGCAGGCTCAGGTAAGGATTCAAACTGAAATGAAGAGTTAACTACGCTGTCAAAGCAAACCTCTGTCAGTTGCCTGAGCTTGGCAGAGTGAACAGACCCACGCGCATGAGAGCTGCAGCATTAGTCAAAGATAAGAGAGCCTTGATGTGAGATAGAGTAAAATAAGATCAATACACCCAATTGGCAGACACAGCTTTCAGGCTCCTTTCACAAAAAGCTGTTCTGTTTTAAATAATGCTTCAAACATACCTAAGCTGTTAATTACAGCCTGCGTACTGTACAAGGAGACAAATACAAGATCTGTGAGCTTCAGAGCAAGGACTTCAGGAGGAAAAATAAATTGACTCAGTGTGGAAAAGTGTCACTATTAGATGATATAAATAGTGTATTTGTTTCCCTAGCAGTTTTTCCAGCTTCTGTGGTTTGAAGCGTCTTGTTTCGGGGTCTCAATTGTACCCTGCAATGCTGAAATGAACGCAAAAGCTTTTCCATTTTAATGAACTATAAGATTTAAAATTATAATTTTATGACATTTCCTATCCTAGTGGGGTTAACTAGAGCCTGGAAAGTGCACACTACCCACAAGGGATCATTAGGAAAGCATTTGGAAGTTGCACAGCCTCCTTGGACTTTTATCATTAATAGTTTTGTGGCAATTTGGAGGAAAAACAGATTTTCTTAAGCAAGTATAAAACTGTTTGAGTAAATAAACCATCCACGACAGCTCTACTAGTCCTCCAAGGATTTCCAAAGCGTTCTCTTCCCTCTGCCTTCCCATGAGTCCTTCAAAACTTTATATACAATATTATGCAGACTGTTGGTGGCTTCCTGGAAAGGGAGACCAAGACCAGTTGCATAAAAATGTGGTAGAGACTAGAAGGCACCTGGAAAGACTGGAAATGCAGTTAACCTTGTCCTTTTATTCTGTCCCACTTGCCCTTTCTTGCACTATGACTGCAGCCCATTCCTCTCTCCACAGTTGGCATTGGTCTCTATGTACCATGCTTGCACTCTGCTCTCAGGGTGCCGAGTGACCCACTGTCACTGCCTGGCAGCCTCTGCCTGTTGAATTCAGCTCCTGTTGAGACCTGCCCTGCCAAAACCTTTTCCACACTATGATGGAAACCAAGTTAGAAATAACTCAGGAGTTGGCAAGATTTCTCAGAGCTTTCATTTCTTGAAGTGCTCTGCTGCCAAGCTATGGTATTCACATCTTCTTGGGGTTCGGTAGAGTTTGGGGGGTTTTTTAATGCACAGCCCTCAGTGAGCAGGGAAAGATAGTGTTGAACACTTGTAGAATCTCTGTATTCCAACGTGAGAGTTAGCAAGCTAAGAAATACAGTGACTAAGAGGTGGAGCTATCATCTATCGTGTATTGTTCATGTACTTGGGATGAAGCTAAAGCTTTTGGCAAGGTTGTGTTGAGTGATCAACTTCTCTGTGGCTGCTGCATTTGGCACTTCAGATCACAAGACAGGAACAAGGATGAAAAAAACCTAGAGAAGTACCTCGTATAAGACATGTCCTTACAATATCTGTAAAAGAATCCCAGCACTGAGACCATAATTAAGAACATTGCTTGGGTCTGTCCTCTGCACTTTGGGTTCGGAGATCCAGTCTTCACAATCTACAGCTACGCATGGGCAGTGGAAAAGTACTACTGAACAGCTAATTACGAAAAGCATTGGGTAACAAAATCTCAATTCAAATATTTGCAGGAGGTAGACAGAAAGGTGCCAGCCTGAAGCTTGTAATTACTTTTATTTCTGGCAAGAATCAGATATACTTCTAATAATAACTATGGGCACTAAGTATTAGTTAGAAAAGCAGGTGATACTTATTCCCAGCTTCAAAGGAGATCAAAGTAGGCAGGAAATGTCCTCATGTGGGTGCACCAAGGTGGAGGGTGATGACTACAGGGATGGGACTTGTGCAATGCGGTTGCACTGCCGAGGCAGCCCTGCCTACGACCCCAGCGCAGGAAACCTTCCACGGCACCTCTTTGCTCCTAGGGGCAGCAAAGCGGGCTCAAAACTCTCCATAAGCACACTGGATGCCTTCCTCCTCCTGATTTGGACCTGCAAAGCTTGTGACGCTGAGATGAAGAGAGGGATGTTATCATCTCTGAAGAACCAT
Organism: Todus mexicanus; assembly: GCA_013389965.1. Lineage (NCBI taxonomy): Eukaryota > Metazoa > Chordata > Aves > Coraciiformes > Todidae > Todus > Todus mexicanus. The sequence goes on from WEIS01093306.1 coordinate 9,343, forward strand.
GGGGCCAGCTCCTGCAGTGCTGCCTGACTTACTGGTTGGTGCCAGCACAGGGTGGGTGATAGTCCCTTTGCTCTAGTAGAAGGTTTCTCTCTCCCCAGGGAGCTCTGATCTGGGCAGAGTGCTTCCCTGTCATGGCTCTTCCCACCTCACTCCTCATCCAGCCCTGACTCCCAGATGAAGGATTTTCTAAGTATGTTCATGAAGAGACTGTACGGACTATGGTTTATGGCAGATACTCACAGACCAGCCTGGCCATGGCCGAGCAGGGCAGAGACGGTGTCCCCACCGCTGGCACCTCTGTTCAGAGACAATCCCATGTCACTGGGCTGTCCCTCCTGGGTATGGCCTTTTCCAGGCACTCTGCTGAACAGCTGCTGGAGCTGCATTCAGAGCCTCCGGCCTCCCTGGTCGCTCCATCCATTGTTCGATTGCTCTCTCAGTGATACCAATGACATCTTTTTTGAGTCATTCCATTTCTCCACCACAACATTCGCCTGTCAGCTAGTTAACATGGTAATTATACAAGGAGCACACATCAAAGCAAAGCTGTCTTGGTACAGCAGTTTCCATATGCTGCTTAGCCTGTGTGTCCCACAGTGCTCCAATTTTTCACCCCGGTCCCTTTTATTTCTGCAGTGTCTGACACAGCCATTCTGTTTGTGCTCCGCGCGCTAGCACATGCCATTGGTGACACAGCTTACTGCCATGCTCGTCATCAGCAGACTCCTATTCAATTGCTGAGACATTGAATGCATACACTTATGGTAGCATATAAAATTTGTGACCACATTAGCCACGCTGTCAAGTTTAGGAAAATCTAAACTGAGCTATGGTGGGGAAATAAGTTACCACTTCAGTTGAAGAAAGAGTCTGCATTAATTGGAAGCCTCACAGGCTTAGATTTGGTTTCCGAGGCCTTTCCAGCCCACATCTCTAGCTGTATTATGTGTTTTTTCATTCATGCTGTCTGTTCCTGCTCCTGCCTGCGTGACGCCTCTGCAAGACACAAGAGTCGGTCACCAACACATTTTAGGACTTTGACCACCACGTTGCCTTCCTCAAGCCATGTCTGGAACGCAGACTTCAACCAACCCAAAGTGCCATTTCTTTGACTATATTGGGACAAAGTAATTCCTCAGTAATTACCAACAGACCCACATACCAATGTAGCCAATCCAAGGCATTTCACTGTTCTTCCATATTCCTTGTACCAAGACTGGGCTTTCTCATTCCTAGTTCAGTTGATTTTGTGTCTACAAATAACCCACCTTTACAACTCCAGCTTACACGCATGCTACAAGAGGGTGAGGTACCACACTACTGGTTTTCCATATGCAGTTTCTCAGAGATAGAATTATATCACACAGCTGCGCCCAAAGGGCTTGATATTCCACAGAAGGGAGGAAAAGAATGAGCTGCTCTGGGGCCTCTACAGCTCACCCTGGCTCACCCCATACCTGGGAAAGGATGTTCCAGATCTCCAGGTCTTCCTGCAATTGGCTTTTCTGGACATGCAGCAGACCCATGCACCAGACAGGAACCAGCCTGCAGCCCACTTCAGCACAGGGTGCTCTCAGCACCAGGTCCCAGGAGGTGAACACCTCTCCAGCCACAGCACTGCAGCCTTTTCCCTGCTGGCTAGATCTTGTTGGTTAGCAGAAAATTAGCCAAAGGCAGGAGGCAAAGAAAGACTGCATCAGCTTTTCACAAGTGCAGAATGAAGCACAGGTGAGATAATGAGCCAGGAGCCAGCTGCAACTTAGAGCTCTGTGCATGGGGTCTGGCTGCTCTGCACAGCAGAAATCTTGCGACTGAGTCAAGTTGTCCCAGGCTTCCCTTGGAAGTGGCTACATTAATTTTCAAAAGTTTCACAAAGCCTAAGAAGCATATGAATCTCCCATTTTTTGCCAGAGATGGAGATTGAACCTTTGTAAATGCTTGTCCCATCTGAAAGAACAGCTATCAGCCACTGTGACATTGTCCAGTCTCAAGGTGGTGATGAAGGAAGTCAGATGCCTACAGGCAGAGTGAGCTTTTCAGCCTTGATCAGGTTCAACATCTTTAAATGAGTCTTTTGTTAAGTCTCATCTGCACTTATGACATGACAGGCACCTGGTGTTCAAGCGCCCATAGGTGCAGAAGTTTCTGGTCTTCTTAAATTCTGCAGGAGCAAACGTTCTCATGGTTGCTGCAATCATCTTCATATTTGCCTTCCAGGCCTAACAATCACACAGATATTTAATAAAATACTAATTTAAAAAATCTGGAAACTTGTTAGGCAGAAGACCACACAGCATTTCAAACTAGCTTTGTACCATCACTGGTCATGAAAGAGGAGAATCTGAGTACAGTTCTTAGGTCATGCTGGTGCAGGGAATCAATTTAAGTCATGTGTCCAGCATATAGCTGCTCTGTTTAGGTGTGTGTATATAAAGTCCCTTGGTTTTACCACTTTGCATCTATTAGTCAAAACCAGTTTTAATACATTCCTGCAGAGCCTGAAATTGTGGCTCTTGTTTGGTTAATAGGAGCTTAAATGTGGTCAAAGGAAGTCTATGTAGCATTCCTTGTAAGCATCACTTTTTACAACCATTTCAAATCTGTGTTTCAGATTGGCTCTGGGAAACAAAAGTAGAGCACGTAAAGCTGTGAAAAGGCAGTGAAGTCAGGCCCTCCTTCCCAAACTGCTGTAGTAAACAGCTCGGACTTCACTGTGGAAACTCAACAAGTGTTTTGGTTGCCCCTCGAACTTAGATATAGCCCCATTCATCAGAATCCAGCATTCCTGAATTCCGTCCCTACATTCCCTTCAAACACAAAGCATCTTTTACCATGATGATGACCACACAGTTTACAGCAAAGTCCCCAGTCTAATTCTGTGTAAGCTTGGATACATTAGTATGAATGAAGAGAACCCAGTGTTTGAGCTTTATGGTCCTTACAATCAACAGCTTAACCTTGAAGTTATTCATTTACATGACTGCTGGCAAAAGTCTCACCAGCTCTCCAAAACCAGTCACAAATTAAATCCAATCCTACAAACAGAGTATACAAAGGGCAGAGGAGGAAGTATCATCAAGAAGAGCATAAAATTTACAGTGCAGTTAAAGGATGTAGTAGAAAAGCCCTCTGCTTTCAAAGTTCAGCTAAGCAGCACACAGACACAACTTTCTCCTCCTGCTGCCATGGGATGTAAGTAGTTCAGCACACAAGAGCATGTGTGGGGAAGATCGCATTTCTTCAGGTTACCTTGAAAAGGCTGTATTTAAAAGCAACTAACTTTTCCTAAAGGTAGCCTTCAGTATTTTTCCTCTTGTATATTTAACATCTGATGTGCATTTTATTTAACATCAGATTCATGTCCACCCTGAATGCCTTTAAAAATTTGTGAACATATCTGCATTCACTTCATTTATTCCTTTAAAGAACGTATCACCTATCAGATGGCTAAAACTAGCTGGCAAAGCACAGAGGGAAGCTCTGCACAAGTGCAACAGCAGATATTATTTCAGGCTGCTTTCTGAGCTATGTTTCTGCAATTCGAAATGTCTAATGAGCTTATTTGATTGTATCCATGCCAACAAAGAGATATAAACAGCTTTAATCACTGTTTCGCGTTGCTCTTGACCCCCTGCTTGGCTTCATTATTTTCCTTTTAGCCACATCAAGGCACAACACTCCAACTAAATCACTCCACCACTTGCTGAAGACCTGTCCCCATAACAAGATTTCTTTTTTATCATCTCATGGGGTTTTTTGTACTGCTGTTTAACAAGCAACAGTCAAGTTGCACGTTAGTTCAAAAGCAGCAGCTAGGTAAGGATTTAATGTGAACAGCACTTGTTGATTCCTTTATTTTCAGATAAATCTCTAAATTTGTTACCCTAAACTGATTAATGCCCAGAGACAGGGAGTAGGTTACAGCTTCTGGTCTCCTGCTTTGTCACTAACAAAGCTGGAGGGAGAACAGAACGGGGAAACAAAGGGAAAAGGAAGCGTTAACAGTTCAAGTCACAGTAAGTGTTGGCCTGCTTAAACTAATAATATCAGACAATTCTCTATAGTCTAAAACACAGTCCTCCTACAGAGCTCCAAGCACTCCATGATCAGTGAACCATGTTTTAATGATACATTCTCTTGTAGAGCTTAAAGGTTTGAAATATTAAATCTTTTCTCTCATGCATGATGACAGCAAATGAATCTGATGCCCATCCATTAATGAAGTTTGTCTGTTTCTTGATCATTATAACAAGGGCATTAGCTAACATTACTTCTCCCCCACTTTTTTAAATACGGAAAAAAAAGAATGTCAAGGAGTACACCAAATGTGACACATAACTACAAGTTCGAAAGGTCATTGAGGATTGAGGTCAGATAGCATGGAGAAAATCTTGTGCCCTCCTAAAAAGTAGGTCATTCTTTCAGCCCCACATGGATCTAAGAAAAATCCTGAGGTATATGTGCAACCTCTGTTCTGTAGCAGAAAAAGCTTGAAGGTTATTTCCTTTTAAAAAATACCTCTTTTTTATTTCTTTCTTTATTCTGAAGTGGTTTTAATGCGATAAAGACACATTCTGGGAAAAGGATCACAGAATTGTAGTATGTCTAATTTCTCTAACATCTAGGTCTGTCAGCTGCTAAATATTGCAAGAAGTGTCAGTGACTTCTAGAATTTTCTAAGGCATCCATTTTTCTTCTCTTTTTGCTTAATTTAATCAGAGTGGCCTGGGTGTCTGTGCTGGTTTTTAAGGCTACAGAGTGAGACTAAAATGGGGACAAAGGCAGCAGCCTGGGAGGGCACCTCCTCAGTGCCACAGGATTCACTCATGAGCACTCACTAAGTCCACCCTCTGTTCCAACGCAGGAACACCTCTCGCCTGATAGCCATGTAACTTCATCACAGAGATGGCTGTCATGGCTTTGAAGAAGTTCTTCAATATCTAAGCTATCTCTTCCTTGCTGTAATTCAGTTTTATGATATGTCTCATACAGCACAGGCACAGAAAGCAGATACTTTCCTCTTCCATTCCCCTATTCTTCTCTTCTTGTGGCAGAACAACACTAATTGATTTAATCCTTCATCTAGCTCATTTTTGTAGACTTCAGATCATTCTTGCGACTCTTTTCCAGATGTCCTGCATTGGCACAGAGTGCTGTCACTGAAGTTTTACTGATGCTGAGTGGAATTTTGTGAGTGTTTCAGGACATACACATAAATACACATCTTAGAGCAGCATTTTGTCCCCTCTCCAGAGCAGTACATCTCCAAGCTGAGGACCATCAGTGGTAATGAGTCTTTCCTGACTTACTCCCCTCTTTGAGTGGGGAAGCAGCTCTGATTCCTGCCTGGCAAGTGAGACACAGACTTTTCCACCTCTTTGAGAACCTATGGAACTGCAAGATGCTAACTAAACTGTTGTTAAGTGTGTCTGTACTTATCATTTCCTACTCCTTCAGAAAAAAAATTGTCAATATATAAAAGCTATTGTTCTTAATGAATAGCTGTAGGATTCCAGTTTCAGAGCAGATTCCTCATCCTTTGGGGCACCGCACATTTAAAATTCCATGGTCATTTCAGATAGTTTTAAAAAAATACTTTGGAACATCATGTTAATCGTATAGTTGAGCTCCTAAATAGTTTTGCTGCAAGGGTTAATAAGAAATGTTTTCCCCCAGCCACAAGTCTTGCAGCTGTAGTTATGATAGGATTGTGACTGCAAAAGCCCCATTGTTAAACCTAATCTGCCGTTTAAGTGCTTAATCGAGAGATTATTCACATTTCTGATGAAATACTTAGCTAAGTGCAAAATGTAATCTTGGGGCTTTGCTGTCTGGACTTCCAGTTAATATCGTAAGCGCCACAAGTACACTAAATACCTAAACAGTGTACAGGGTTATTAGCCTAATCCAATGTGAGAGCTCAGGCACTCCCTCTCCATGCTCCCTATATATTTCGTCTTAATGATAACATTGTAAGTATTTTGCAGCCTAGCAGCTATGGACAGATGCATCACGGAAGAATAAATGCCAAAGCTGTCAGACTGTTTCATAGTAGGGGCCTAATTCCGAGCAGTGCTGAGTATCCATCCGCCTCGGCACAGCCTACGGTGCTGTGTGCTCACTACCACTGTGGATCAGAACTGGTGGCCTTGGCTATGCTTCCAGAGAAGGTCTGTTGGAAAGGAGGGAAGAGGTGGTGGTAACATTAACATCAAGGGGGAAAAGCAGGCCAAAGAGAGGGAACAGAGCTAGCACAATTTCTAAACATCTGTAGCCTTGAAGACCTCGAAAACTTGAAATATTTCTGCTGTGTTCCATTTCCATAGAGAAAAAGAGCCCTACCCTGTGCTAGGGTGCTGCTGTTTGTGACCAAGACTGAGCAGGCTCTGGCATTAGGAAGAGCACAAGCTTTCCCTGGATTGGTCATGGTATTATGGCCACAAAGCACCAAGAGGGACATTAACAGTTTGCTACCACAGGCACCTCATGGTGAATTTTATCTTATTTCTAGATTTTCAGAAATCTTAGACACTGTCTTGCACATCTCCCGCTTCCAAAAAATGCGCAATTTATTCAGGTGCACATACTCAAAACACCTGCAGAATAAGCAAATACACTTTGGCCCTTACCTAAGTAAGCCAGTTACCTAGGCTTCATATCCAGCCAGGAAAACAAAAAGCCACTGGAAAGTGGTTCATCCCTGCTCTGCCCAGGTGGCTATTCCAGCTGGGTGGAATTTCACCTTTCAGAGATGCCAGTCTCATTAATCTGAACATGCAGACAGTCCAGAAAGCTTGAACTGTGCTTTGGGAGGTTAAATTAAATTCAAACAAATCTCATCTAACATCTCCTGAAAATCATGCTGAGGCAAGGCACCAGCCATCTCACCCAAAATTATATCATGCACCAGTGACGGACAGCATTGCACCCTGAACAACTCTTTCCTGGATTTCACAGAGGTCAGAGGTAGCCTTGACATCACTGACCCACCTCTTGTAGCATTCACTTGGGAAAGCTTTCTGTTTCTTCAGTTCAAACTTCACAACCACAGGAGAATTTCCTCACACAGAACAATCATAATAACCTCACTATTAGAAACAATGCAGCAGTGTTTCAAAATAAGCTACAGGCATCCAAATCTGGAATAGAAGATACCTCGCAGAACAATGGCTGTGCTGAACCCTGCCTGTGTTTTTTGAAAGTGGAACTGCTTTTGAAATAATATAAAAAACAAAGCTCTATAGCTGCTCTCCAGCTTGCTCTTGCTTAGTTTCTTTCCTCAAGTCATCATTTTATTTCTATCATGTCCAGCTTAATAAAATTCTTTACCTTATCCTGTTTTGGTGTCTCTTTATTATTATCCGTCACAACCAATAAGTAATTTTTCTTTCTGTGACTATGGATTCATGGCAAAATTCAGCCTACCTCAGGCAGAGCAAGCAGAGTAAGTGGAGCCAAGTCAAACTGGAATACCACGAGTATTAGCTAGATTAAACATTAATAATGACTTTTCTCCTTTTGATCACTGAAGTAGCAATGAAGCAGTAGAAAGAAAGCCTAAGCTGTTGACATATGTTTTTATTATCTTTAGTCTTCTTTTTTGAAGTCTTGTGAACTGGCTCCATAAATACTTCCCAGGTCAAAGGCAGAGAATTATGTTATTTATTTCAGCAGTGAGGAGATTGAGCAATTTTATTAATAAAGATAACTTGATTTATTCTTTCAAAAATTATCAGGAAAACAAACATATAAAAACTGCAAGAAAAAAAAAATCCCATTTTTAAAATTGCTAACTTAAGAGCTAGGGCAGATTAAAGAGATTCAAACAGAAGTACCACAACAATTGAATCCAGCTAGGCTTTATTTTCCTTGCTTTTCTTATTTTCAGTCATTTCTACAGGGACTAGAAACAGCTTCCCTACATTTTTAGTGAGAAATACTAGTTCCTATCACTTGCCTGACTGAGGGAAGCACCAAAGAAATCCCACAAGAAATCCATGCCTCCAGCTGCGTTCCCTAGGCTCTAAAGAACGAAGTTTTCTAAGAAGTCCTGCACTTGTCAAACGAAGCTGGAGCACATGTGAACCTTTTCAGTTTGGTCTGTAGTTAAGAAGGTCTGCTAAGAGCTTGGCATAGAAAGGAAACACTTACAATGAGAAAAAACAAAAGCAGTAAGTTTAAAAAGTACATTTCTATTAGGGAAATGTAAAAAATAACAGCAATATATCATTCCGTTATTTTTCCCCATCTTTCCCTTCAAGTAGGATTTTTTTTTGTACTGATATTACAAAAACATTTTGGTGTGGGGAATTCTCTAATTTTTCTTTAAAATTGAAAACAGTTTTACTTTTAATTGACTTTCCTCTCTTGTGTTCTTGAGGATCTGTTTTGTCAAAATCCAAAGATTCTGTAGTTACTGAAAAGGTAGCTTGAATGATTTTTTTCAATTAATATTCCTGGATCACTGAAATATACAGTTCACATATCAGTTCTCAAAGAGACTGAGGGCATCCAAGCCTTTCTTGTTTTGTGCTGAAAGAAATGAAACAATGAGTCTGAAGCAAGTCCTATTCTGGAAAAAAAAAAAAAATCCTGTTACAAAACCATAGGCTCT
>WEIS01093313.1:2367-12772 GCA_013389965.1 Todus mexicanus
GGAGGGAAGGTAACTAATATTGTATGCCAGATTTCTGGTCATAATTAAGTCACTGATGTGACTACACTTACAATAAAGGAGCTGATAACTACAAAAGTTTCCAGTCTTCATTTCTTGGAAACCTTCCAAAAGTCTAAGCTTCTAATTTCTGCTAATTAATTCACTAGGAACCTGAACATATGGAGTTATAGCAAAAAATATATAGCATCTACAAAATACAGCAAACAAATTCCATAAAAATAGGCCTACATTTTAAAGGTGAAAAAGCCTGGGAGGGGTGTTTTGCGTTTTTAATGACTAGTTCTTTATTTCTCTAGGAGACATTGCTGGACGTTCTTACCCAGCAACAGCTTGAGCAAAATAAACAGAAAAACAAAGGCTTGCATAAAGCCAATGAAGTTCAAAAGGCAGGCTCAACAATGTGCCAGCTGGAGAATGCTACAAACACTTACTTCCATCAACATTATCATAAGAACAGCAAATCATAATATGTTACTGATCACGATGGTACATTCAGTTTAGATACCATCTTCTTGGCTTTCCCTCCTGGGTGGGCCTGAGCCATCAGAATGGACCAAGAAAAGGGACAAAGTAGAAACAGCCCTTCTCTGTTCCAGCTGCTATCATGGTCCCAAGTGCCCCAATAGGCCTTAATGGTCCTGAACAGCCTCACCTGAAGCCTCCTCCCACAGCCTGTGCCCATTGGCCTGAGCACTCCATGTAAGCCCCGACCAAAGCACAAGTATACTTGTCTTCAGCCCTGTTTCTAGCCCTACCCTTTGTATGGGCTTCAGATTTACCCTGCCAGTAGCTTTTCTCTGGGACAGAGCCCTCATGCACACATTGGAGTGTTTGACTTTGGACTGTTTTCTTCCTGGATGGAGCACAGAGCTGCTTTACTGCTTACCTTGGGACTGCTGATGGATTTTGTTACCTGCGCCCTGTACTGTTTGCTACGTTCAGATGCTGTGGGACTGAGCTGCACCCAGTGTATGCTCTGTCTGCACAGGGATTACCCTTGGATCCTGACTTGCCTCCCTCAGGATCTCACTCCTGCTGCCTGAAGGATAAGGAGGAAGATGATTATGGATGGAACGTGGGCAGTCCTAGTCAGAGTGGTGGTGTTGGCTGACTGTGCAGAAGCCTGAAACTGACCAGGTACCTCTCACCTTTGAGGTGTTCTGATTCCCCTTGCTAGGGAGCTCACACCACCTTTGCTCATTCCCGCTAAATGGTGAACATCTATAGAGTACAACATAAAGCGCTGCGAGGCAACTCTGCGTCTGGCTTTATGCTGGACCTATCACTGCTCATACAGGCAGAGTTTTTCTTTGGTCTGTCACACCCAAAGGAAACTGCCCTGCCACAGGCTTCCCAGCTGCCTATGAATACTGGTCTGGAAGCTCTTAAATTACTGCCTGAACCCCTCTTGTGTTACGCTCCTTATGTCTTGGGAGTACTGAACTTACTCTGTCCTCTGAGTATAGTAGTCCCTACAGATGAAAGGCAAAACTGGCTCTTTCTGGCACAAGACATACAGTCCTATTTTGATGACAAGTTGTATTTGCTGTAATGTATGCTTTGTGACTTTGCAGTTGATATGCTACTAGTCTTGGGTGGATTTATACTGACAGGTAGACAGAACAGTTTCTCTGCTTTATTGATGATTTTTATATTTAAGTATGTTCCCCTTTTATTAAGTTGTCTTTGGCGATGTTTATCAGGCATGAACATTATTAGTTCCTCATTAACCTCCTTGCCCAACCAACAAACACCTCTTTTTCCCTTTACTTTTTTGCCTCGACTTTTATGCCGAGGCTTGTAGTACTAATATCAAAAAGTACTAGGTACCCTGAAAGAACTGTTGATGTTTCAACACTTACCTTATAAGGTATCTTACAAGACTAACCATAAGATTGCTAAAAACACAAGGAATTCATTGAAATCTTGCAGAGTAGTAGAGAAAAAATAGTGAATTAGCAACGACTGTTACCTGATTTCTCAAAGACCCATTGTTGTCAGAGAAATACTAGTTACACTTAGAGATATTGAGACACGGAGGTCTAAAATATTTTGCTGTTCCTATTAGTATATTGTTTTCTCCTACACATACAGTTTGTTTACCTATACACGAGGAATAGCTAATGTGTCAGTACAAATTAAGGAATTATACAGAAACAGTAGAATTCAGAGGCTCACTGTTTAAAATGAAACATGGGGTTTTTTGGTCTTCAATTTATAACATTCTTTTAGGATGTGGAGCATGTAATTCTTCTAATCAGAGGAATTAATCCACAGCTTCCATTATGATGAGGCATTCTACAGCATGAAATAAATGGTCCAGAAACGTCTTTGAACAGTTCAGCACCAAGTCAACTGAAAAAATCACAAAAGCAAACCATCACCAGAATCAAGTTTAGGAGTTTTTTACAGGCTTTTAACCAGATAACTAGTAGAATTCTCTCTGAAGGTATGTGCCTGAATTTCTACCTGTATATATCTGAAACCTAAAGAGTTATTTTCCACTCTGGTTGACAAGTGACTCTTTGTTTCCAATCAATTAAAACATTCTTTTAAACAAACTTTGTCTACATGAAAGGCTCCACTTTTGAGCCCTGCTACTTGTATCAATACCTGGTTTTCTTGAGGAAAAATAAAGAATGGTTTGCAAGCCCTGGCAACAAAAAAAAAGTTGAAACTAGGAAGGTCAAACGTCAAACTAAAATATTTTTTTTGTCACTTTTCTATCAAAAACTTAATATTAACCATTAAGCTAGATAATAAAGCATTACGGTCACTTTCAGGTTTGATCCAAAGAAACTGAAGTTGCACAGAAACAAAGAAAAAGGTTTTTTTAAAACGAGTTTCAAAATAAGAGACCAAACTGAGTAATGTCTCACTCTTCCCTGGAAAGATGTAATTAGATGAACAGTGAAATAATTACACATTTTTATAATGTGGAAGGACATCCATAATGTAGTTATGTTACCACCTAAGGGGAGGGTATAGAGGACGCCGACTTTTTCCTCCAGGGATGCAAGGGATACAAACTGCAGCTAAAAAATTCCTGTTAGATGAAGATGAATTTTTTTTTTTACTGTGGGTGGTAAACCACAGGTTTCCCAGAGAGGTTGGACATACTGGAATCTTCAATTTTAGGAATTTTCAAAGCTTTACTGGACAAGCCCCTGAGCAAGCTGGACTCCTGCAGAAATCAGTCTGCTATGAAGAGGCTGGACTGGACGACCTCCAGAAGTCCCTTCTCATTTTATTTTTCCTATGAGTTCACAGGACCAAACTGATAAGCAAAGAGATGAGACTGGACTGTAGGATAGCAAGTGACCAAGCAAACTAACATATCTGACAGTGTCCATCTCTCAACCTGGAGAGTTTCTGTGATGTAAAGGAGAAAAAGGAGCTTCCAATGTTCAGCACTGAAAGGACCTGTTTAAAAAAGAAAACCCCATAGGTGCTAAAAGAATAGTTATGAGCTGAGTGGAGACAGAAGCAGTATTGAGGGAGATGGGAAAAGAGAGGTGTGCTTAAAGGTTTTGACAGTGAAGGCAGGTGTTTTGAGGCAGCAGAGATGGGAATAGAAGTGTGCAAAAATGCTCTGGTTAAAGGAACAACAGAGATGACACAGAAGAAACAGGCTGCAAAACAAAGCCAATGCACACAGGCATGCAGATATACCTACTCTTCTCCTACCTCAATGCTGACACAGAGCTTTAGTTTATCTGTTCCCTTGAGTATCTCTAGTCCAGTTGTGAGCAATAGGTAAAAGTTATTCACAGAACAAGTATGTGGTTTAGTGGTATTTTGCCATAGTAATGTTGCAGAGGAAAGAAAGCAATGTTATGCTCATTATTTTGGTCATTAGCTGTTCACCGTACTGGTTTATGAGTATTTAACATGCTTTGTTAACATGCAAAACAGGAAGGTTTACTCTTATTACTTACCCTCTTCTTTCGCTACATACTGTTTATCCATTTCTAACCTGTTTGTGTTACAATCTAAACATAAATTCTGCCTTTAATTCCTAACAAAAGTATCTAAACCAGACTATGAATCCATGGTATACCATGTTTGTTTAATAATAATACTATTGATGTTATAATTATGCATATTACAGAAAAAAAAAAAAGCTCAACTTCCAGGCAAATTGGGTATCTAAATACTTCAAGTAATACTCTGAGAAATTGAGCCAAACTGCTTAATTTTATTTTATTTTTTTTTAAATTGAAATTTTTCTCCTTTGGTTTTAAGACTTCATTCTACAAGGTTATTTTTACTTTGAAATATATGGTTTTAACTAATATATTTTGTTACCTTTTTGAAAAATAATTTCTACTGTCAAAGGATGAGTATTTAGCACTTACCTTTTAGAATTATATTGAAGCCACTAGAGTAGTGATTGCCATTTCTGCTTAAACATTTGTTTGTGTATGTCTTTAGGAATCAACTGAAACTATTTTTACTATAAAAGTAGTAAAAGTGTACCCACACAAGTATCATACAAACTATCATATTCTATGTGAACACCACTAGTAAGGACCCAATAGCTCCATGCATGAAATTTGGACTTGCTCAAAATCTTCTGAGATGGGCAGGAGGACAAATACAGGATTTCTGCCTTCAAAATCCTCCCTTACTTGTGGAAGTTGAATTTGTACGCATTTTAGAAGCTCTGTAACATACAGGAATAATGAGCAGTATCAGCTGCTTCTGTGCTACATGACACAATTTAACTTGACACATCTCAACAATTCACCACAAATCCAAGAGACCATGTTTCTACTTGAGGGTAACAACTGCCTGAGGCTACTACACATAGTTCTGGCAGGACAGTCAGCATCCTACAAGTACTGCAAAATCTTAAATAACATTTACACTACTCTGGCTAATGCAATTCTGCTGCTCATTTTAACAGCACAATTTATCCGCTTAATCTGCTGTGTTGTAACAAGTAAAACTTGGTGGCTCTGTTTATCAAAGCATGTACAATAAAATACATGCAAATATGCACACACAACTCAATTGTACTTGCCCTAGAAATACATTCATCTTCTTAAAGATATATCATATATAATCTTTTATAATTAACTCTACATCTTATATAATTAACTCTAGCAAAAGTTGTTCTTGAGAGAACCCTGAGGAGGCTTCACCTACTTTGTTTGAAGTAATTTTGTTGTACCTGTCATCTCTGGCGACTCAAATGAACAACATCACTGTTAACAAAACTTTTACAATCTTCGTTCTTTGGGTGATTTGATTAAATACTTAAAGTGAAAGTTGTTTGGTTTTGTGTGCACCTTATGATGCATGTTCTTTTTGTATTGAGTAGCTACAGACCCCCAAAAGAATCCCAGACTGCTTAATGAAATAATGCTGACCTAAGAATTTCTAATATGAGAAGTGAGGAGAGGGAAAGGGGAAAAATTTATCTGTATCTGAAGTTGCACTGCAAATATGTAATGGCACTTAGCTCAGGGATTTTAGTAATTAAGGTACCATTATGTTTTGTGGCAGTGACAAACTGCGCTGGTGACCAGGGAGAAGGCTGAGGAGAGCTGTGACATGAGTGATTTCCAGATAGGTGAGAGGAGCTGGATGGAACTGATAGATATCTGATGGCGAGGAGGGGTCAGAAAAAGGCAAGGATGTCAGTGGATTTTAAGACGGAATGGATAAGCTCTTTAGTATTTCAGAAGCATCTGGCTGCTGAAGGGAAAGTAGGAGGATCATGGGTAACTCTGAAGTGGAAAGGGACACTAGGAAAGGGAAATCAAATAGGTACAGGGAGGAGCTTCATAGATAAACCTAAGCAGGAAGAGAATCCCTCTTTTCTCTCTCCTTCTGTTATCATCTTTGTCCCAGGGTCTCTTCAAATCCCAGTAACTACAGAACTGCTATTTTGACTTCCCATCTTCTTTTTAGATCCCCCCCTCTTGCTTTCCCAAGCAAAGCCCAAGTAGAGCAGATAAATTAAGGCTAAAGACTGTGGCTGTTAACACATGAGGAGACTTGCTAGACTGGGCAGCTGCTCTTGGTCTTAACCAAGAGCATTGCAGAGAGAAAAGTTAATGCTAAGCTGCAGTCCTTGAAAGTACTAGAGGTATAAGCATAACCATATTTAGGCTTACTATAAGGACAAAGGGGGAGAGCTTTTGGGAGATGACTTTGCTAGATATATTTTTCCAAGTCTTGTTAATTTGTTTTGCTGGTTTTAATATTTTTCTAATATCAACTCTGATATTAATGCCATTTTAGAAACAAATGTCAAGTATGAGGAGGAAATACAAGGCATTTTCTAAACAGTTTGCCAAGAGCTGCACTTTTTTTGGGTGGGGGTGGGGGGAGGGGGGTGTTTGTGTGTTGTGGGGGTTTTTTAAATAAAATATGTTCAAATGGCCCCATTTAGAATATCAACAAACTTATAAAACAGGTAGGGGTAAAAGCCCAGTGGTTCTCATTTACTGTTTATGCCATTGAAAATTGAAAGGGATTGTCACAGAGACTTCAGCCAGCCAGCCACTGTGAACCCTCAAGCCATGGACCATGGACTGTGCTCCACGAGGACATGCTGTGACCAGCCTGGCAGAACTCAGTTACCAGAGCTGGTCTCTACCTGGCATCACCTTTCAGATCACGTCAGACATGGCAGCAAGCTCTGCCTTGTATATCTGAATCTCATCTGAGCACATAGTACCACCTTTCCCATCAACAAAGTGCTGTGAAAAACACGCAGTGGAGACATCCTGTGGTTCTCTATTATTATGAAGGAGCTCTTCTTGGTAAGCAAGACTCAAAAAGCAAGGCTGTCCTTTAAAACTGTTCTCAAGTTCACGACAGACCTCCCTTTCTGCTTAAACCATTGACCCTTTCTTGCTACTTTCTCAATACAAGTTAAAAATTGCAGTGTTCTGATCCTAAGCACTGCTTGAATTAGATACATGTGCCTTTATATGAGCAAAAGGGGATTCATGTCCTGCCTACTGGTAGATATCCTCTTAATTATAAATTCTGCTCTGGCAATGGAAAAAAAATCCTGCTCCACTTACACAAAGCTGGGGGGGGGGAACCAAAACAAAACAGAAATCCAGGATTTTCTATTGTATCATTTTAGCCAATAAGAAGACAAGTTAATAATATTCTGGCAAAAGTATTCAAAAACTATTACAGCAGATGAGGCAATTTCTTATTTATTTCTTCAGAAGACACAACAAAAAGAACATTGACATATGATTGATCTGTGCAATTAAATATATTTTTCAAATGAAATTAAAAGCTTACTTCTTTTTAAATTTAGACATTTTCAATCATGCTTGTGTACTGAGAAAGGACAAGGAAGAAAAAAATTCACATTATAAAAGCACGTGTATGTATTTATATATATCCAAATCCCTATTCTTTCACCCTTCCATTCCCTTCTACATTCCAAAACACTGCCAGAGAACAGACTGTACAGTGTAGCAGTGTTGCATCCTAAGGAGAATATGTACATGCACACACGTGTGCTATCTCCCTAACCCAATGCTCTCCTTGGGATAATTTTGTCCACACTTTTTGATGCATTTAAAATCATAATTAGTGCCTGTTTTGACAAAAATATAAATATGCAGTTATTTCAAAATATCTGCAAAGTTTCTTAGCAATAATGTAATTTGAAAATTATTAGAAAGCTTAGAGAAAGAAATATCTTCTTTCTGAGTGCACTTGCGACACTGGATCAATGATGTATCCAAGTCTGTTATTTGCTCAGTTTCTGTAAAATATAGCTTTGAAAAAATAGTAACTCTAAAAGTCAGAGGAAATACTTGAGTGAATTGTTTAAAAAAAGGTAACCAACCTTTCTCCAGACAGCTCTGAGTCATATATGCTGGTTGTACCGTAATGTAATTGTTTATAGGTTCTTCAGAGGTCCTTGTTTCATGCAACTGTGTTGTCTTTAATGCGAAATCTAAGTTCTCTTTTGTTAGGGGCAAGCCAATTGGTTCAAAGGCAAAGATTTCAAACTAAATTAGAGTGTGCAGTATCTGCTTCCCAGATAGATCCTATGTCTCAAATCCAAACTAGCCTCCTCTTATTCGCCTACAGGTCTGTGTGTTCAGGTGACAGTTTTGCTGTAATCTGCCATTTACATACCACCCAGCAATACAATAAACAAGGTCACATATACTGAAGTCTAAGCAGCCAGTTAAATTAACTGACTGCTCTATCTTTTTTTATAGATTCTTTCCAGGAATTATGTTCACTTAAAAGCTCAGTTTAAAGGAAGAAAACTCATTAATTGTGGAGACAGCAGCTACTCTTTTAAAATAGTATATTCCTATACAGCAGGACAGATCTGTCGCTGCTGGAAAAGTGGAAGCTCAAAACCAGAAGGAGTTACTTCTATTCTGAAACCAGAAGGCAGAAGTTTTGGACTGAGTTTTCAAGTCCATAACGGTCCTTGTACAGCTACAGCATTTCAGACATCAGACACCTGAGACTACAAAGGGGCTAAAGTGCAGCTAAGTGAACATCGCAGCATCTTACATGCATCTTCAGCGGTATCGCACCAAACACAGACAGAGCACTGTTAAGACCGCAGGACACCCTGTAATTGAAAGTTCAGTAATTCAAAATGGGATGCACGAAAAACAAACTCTCATCATGAAGTCATCTAAGATGGCCAATAGGAAAAACTATGGATGAAAGAATCATACCTCATCCTCACCCAGGAAACAGAAGCCTTTCAAAAGCCGAACCAAACTGAAATCCTGCTTTCCCTTCTCCATAACATAACTGATCAGCAGTCACCATTAGTGGCAGAATTTGGGCCAAGTCTGACTTTGTTGAATAGAAACCTAAATCCACATCTACTGTCACCTCTCACTATGAAACGTTGTATTTGCTAGGGTACAGGGTATACTGTGTGTAAGGACTGTAGGAAAAATGGCTTTGTGGAATGGAGGAATGTAATATTCATCTTTCTGTCCCCAAACTATCCAATTAATATTTAGCAGACAAGTACATATGCAGCTTTTAGAAGATCAGTTAGAATCCCTAAACACTGCCAAGCAAACTCCTCTTCTGCACAGGGAAGTATCCACAGGATGGTATTAAAGTATCTCCCACAATTACTGGTAATTTATAGCCTAAAATTTTGGGAAGTGAAAAATAAGTTTAGACACTTCTAGCCCAAGAACCCAAATACCATGAATCCCTAAGTGAATCCCTAAGGCACCAACAAGCCAAACAAACCCTATTCTGTGCAGTTCTGCACAGCAAGCATTCAAAGGAGAAGCGGATAAGCACACTATATAGATAGATCCTGACCCAGTAAGGTACTCTGAAAACACTTCACTGCGTTGAACAGCAAAATGACAAAGCTCCTTTCCTTCATGTTCAGAGGAGGATGGTAAGCGACAGGCACAAACCATCTTTGATCACTTCTGCATAGGGCAAGAGAAGTACAGGTTTCTAAGTCAACCATTGGGGCAGCTGGCAGAGCCAAGCTAAGATGGTGTTTCATAAGAAAGTCAGAAACAGGGCTGCAGACAGATAGAAAGCATCAGAAGATCCATCAATACCTCATTTGTTTCTCAGCTTTGCTGAGTGACTTTGCTGTTGAAGCTATGGCAATATAGGAACAATTTCACACTCCCTGTTCTAGCCTTATGCAACGTGCCTCCCCTCTCTCCACCAAGAAACTATAACTACAATCCAGTTCATTTTCAACAAAGTAAAATTCAGAAAAGAAAACTCTACCAAACTCTCTCATCTCTAGCAGCAACAACCTCCAGCAAACAGACAGAACAGAATTGGCTGGAACTTCCCATGTTATCCCTCAACATGTAACAAGTCTGGTGGAGTCCAAATGGGAATAGGGGACCACACTGACAGCAGAGCAAATGCCTGCTGTACACTGCATCCACCTCTGCCTGTCAGGGTCAAAGCTTATTACTGCAAATGTGATGGTATTTTTACAGAATTTTTAACAGATTCCAGTAATCAACTAACCAGTTTTGCATAAACAGGCCTGATTATCATGTTCACAACACCTATTAGCAGCTACTGCTAGCTGCTACAAACTTCCAACAATAGATTTCTTGCCTTTGCTCAATTACTCTTCTGTCAACTATAAGTTTTCTATGACAATGATTTATAGGAAAGGTTCATCATCAACTTTTAGTAAGCTTATGCCATGTAGCATGTACGAAGTATAAAGTAAGCTGGAAAAATACGTGTTACATAAAATTACAGTAGTCTGGCCGAGTGTCGCTCTGCAGAGGATATGCTCATGCATGTTCAGTAGGGTAAGAACGGTTTGACATGGGGTTCTGCAGATCCCTTCTGATAAGACTCAAAAAAAAAAAAAAAGGAAGGAAGAGAAACAGATACATTTGCCTCTATAATC
>WEIS01093318.1:7713-37960 GCA_013389965.1 Todus mexicanus
TTACATAAACTTCTTCCATATGAGATGTTAATCAGGACAGAGAACTGAAGGATCTGAAAACAATCAACATTTCTCCCTTCAAACCCCTCATGTTCAACATGGAGAGTTCATGGCACCCCTGTGCGGTGGGAATGCAGGAGGATCTGGGGTAGCCATGACCTGATCATTGATGGGCACATCTTCTGGGAGCCCTGCGCCTCCCAACTTGAGCCAGCTGAAGGAAGGGGCTGGCTCGGGGTGTGAGTGTGGGAGCCAGTGAAATGAACTTCTGAACTTGAGCAAACCAGATCTGAAGGAGCCCATGATGGATGTTTCAATGGTAAAAATGAATTTAAAAAAAAGAGTAAAAAGTGCCTGGGAGGTTTAAAAGAGAAAATGCAAGGAGGAAGCCAGCAGCAAAGGAGACAGAGCTGTGGATGTACACGTGCAGCTTAGAAAAATAGATGGATTATCATAGTTCCTACAAATTAACCTTGATGATAAACGAAAGCATTCACAAAGTTAATGCAATAGCTATATGCAAAATACGAATGTATCTTGAAATATACTGATATTAATGTATTTCATAAGTATATTACTACATATGAATATATATAAGTATGGCTTGCGTATCATTTGAACCAGAATTTGGAAGGGAGGAGTAATTTTCAGAAAAATAAACAGCTGTATCGGACAGTTTCTAAGTAAGATTTTTATTTTGCATTTTCAAACAACATTTTCATAAATGCAAAATGCATTTGGGAAAAAAAAAAGGTGGGGGAGGCAGAGCTGCTTGCCCTGTTTATCTTTGTATAAAGATCTAGTGGTGGAATACAGTTTGATTGCAAAATATATGCTGTTCCCAAGGGAACTGCTGCTTGAAAGGACTCACTAGCCGTGATTAGACTGATCAGATGATCATTTGCTCTCAGCTTAAGCTAGTATAAAGCCAAAGAATGTCAACTGTCTTGAAGGGCCTGTGGTACAGTCACCTGGTAAGCTTCTCTTCCTTGGAAAAAAGGACCAAACCAGATACTATGACCAAAGCATTGCTCTTAACTCAAAGCATCACCCTAGCTGAATTCAAGGGCTGGATCTGCAGATGTGGATGATGCAGCCTTGTGATGTGCTCATGTCATGCCCGTTTAAACCAGTAGTGATTTCATTAGTTAGTGTTAGGGGCAAAACTCGCCATAAACTGTGAAGTGCAGCAAGTTCTTAACAATAATGACTCTTCTTCAGTGCTAAGCTGATCAAGGCGTCACCACACTAGGAAGGCTCAGGGGGCCCTGCCCAGATTGCTTGCACCCACCACCAGGTTGCCATGTCCATCATCTCTAGCCTCTGCCAGGAAAGACCACTGGGCTCCCAGCACTTAGCACAAGGATACTCTGGAAGCTGGTGAGACCTCTCTCCCTTGCTTTCCCTTAACCTTCCCCACTGGGACTGGATTCGCACTCTGCTTACAACCATGTTACAGTGGGTCAGATCTTCAGCACATCAACTTGGGAATACATCATTTGGAGAAATACTTGAAATTATCTCTACATTTTACTTGTTCTCCTTTTTTGTCTCTCCAAATGCTCTTGGGCAATATTTGTCGAGTTTTTTAATTATTTTTTTTTCTGCAAAATGAATGTGAAAGATTAATGCAAAGTCAAGCAATCTTCCTTTACTTAAACAAAGTCACTCGCACATATACTTTCACTCCCCACCTCTTGGAGAGCAAATATTTATACATTGAATTCTGCAATAATAATTTAACTCCAGTGTGCCCACTGCCTGACAGAAACAAGTGCACTGCACTTACTCTTTCAAGTAACGTGGTGTATTTGGGACTTTAAGAGAGTGAAGACAGAACAATCCCAAAATTGTAGTGTTTAATCCCATGAGTAACTATACAGAGCCAGGGGGGAGTGCCTTCAGAGAGTTGCAAGTGTCTGAGCTCTGCAGGATGAGGCTTAGGATCAGAAACAGAAGAGAAAATCTCTTGGTAGCATTCCCAGCTTCCCTCTCCCACTCACAGGGCTGTCACTACCTAACCCAAATTCAGGGTCTTTCTTATCTTGCACGGCCACAGAGATGTGCCTCAGCCTCTGGACTTGCCAACTGTTCTACATACCAGGTACTTACTCCCTGCAAAAGTCTAAACTAACTTTTTCCTTTCCTTGACCTATGGCCAACACTGGTTGTCCTACCATAAATAATCCCCCACCTTTGTTTAAACGGTTAAACTGAAGGTATTTATTGCTTGTCATCATATTTCCCAGGATTTTCTGCTCTCTGCTAAAGATGTTGGTGATCTGTAGACATTCTTCATAAGTCTTACCCTCCTGTCTGTCCCTCCTTCCATCCATCCCTCCTGACCTGACCCTGCAGATAAGTAATGCATTTTCAGCTAACCTACAGGAAAGATGAACTTGTCTCTAAAGGGGTGGAGATGGTGGAATGCAGCAGTGGTGCAGAAAGCAGGCTTGTCATGCACAGCTTACAGACCCCACCAGAGCGTCATCATTTTCACTAGACAACTAGCAACTGATCCAGTGTAACCCTGCTCCCAAACAAAGCTATTATACTCAAGCTGCAGGACAGTCAAATTTCATTATCCCTTCTGCAAAACATATGGAGGAAACAAAATATTGGAGGATACTCCAGTGACAGCTAATGACATTACTGAAATTACTATAAATATCATCTTTAATCTAATCAAAAACAGTATATCAAAGGCATTAAAGCTGCAGATGCTTACTCTGCCAGGGGGGAACCAAATGAAGCCTTACAGATGTGTCATACTGTGAAGTTATATTTGCATAATAGAAAATGAATGCTGGTTGTATCTCAGATTTCTGCTGCTTTTTAAACCGGGGGGGCTCTGGATGTTACATTTAGTGAAGATGTTTTTAGGTAGCCTAAGGTTTGGGCAGACAAACAAAAATACAAAGCAGCTGCAGGCCTGACAAAATATTCCCAATGAATGGTCACTTTATTCCTTGCTAATTATTACCTGGGCTACTCTGTCATGTATTTAATTAGCATCATTTCTCTTGAAAGCACATTTCACTGAACTAGTGCTGACTGTGGGGTGACAACCAACAAAGTAACATCAATCAGTTAATTAACTGGTTAACACATTTCCTTCCTTCTTAATTTCTGCTTTAGATTTTCATTTAGCTGCTTTTAGGATCTGAATTTTCAGGAAGATTGTTTTCTGGGCAACCAAAGGTAGTGGTGGGTGAGTGGGGCTCCACCAATATGACCTTTGTGATATTATTTTGCCATTGCAGAGAGAGAACGCTTTTGTGCCCTCGTGGGGTCTCTAGCACCACAGTGAACACTTATGGGAAATAAAGTAACAGGTGTACTTTTATTAAACACAGGCACACTCCTGCTTACCGCTGGAGAAATGAACAGAGACAGCACACCTCCCACCAGTGAGCTCAGGTTTCCTCTCTGCTGCACACAAGAGCAGGAGATGCTCCTAGACTTTGCCACAGCACTGCTGTCTGAGCCAGAATATTTCCAAATGGCAGAGATACAACAACTTTGGGCTTCTACGAGGATGAACCAAGACACTTCAACTGACCTGGATGATGCAATGCTTCCCTCACAGTGTGCTCTCCTATGTCAGCCAAGAGCATTGTATTGCTGGGACTATTGAAATCTCATTAAAACAGAGTTTAATAACATTTTCATTTGACCCAATTCCAGCAGAAGGTACAGAGTTAAGAAAAGGAGACCCTGGTAGGTTTTTTTGTCTTGCTTTAGGTTGCTGTTCATCCCTCTCTTTGGTCACCCTACTCAGCAATGCCTCCCTCCGAAGACTACTTAAATCTCAACCATGTCATTGCATGAGCAGTTCTGATCTCCTAGCAGCCCTGCCTCCAGCCACCCTGGCTTTGGTGGTGTTTCAACTTTCCTCTTTGGTGAGATGAGAATAGCATTGTTTCTGGTAAAGCAATCCAGTTCTGCTAGCTACTGGTGATACTGGTATGAAGGATCAGTCAAGTGTTTCCCAGTCACCTTATACAGTTAGGCTACACAGAAGGAGGTGTTAGTCTGGCAGAAATGTGTTTTGTGTCACAGAATCACAGAATGCTAGGGGTTGGAAGGGACCTCGAAATAGTCCAACTCCCCTACCAGAACAGGATCACCTAGAATAGGTCACACAGGAACACATCCAGGCAGGTTTTGAACGTCTTCAGAGAAGGAGACTCCACTCAGCACTTTGGAAGGAGATTTTTTTGGTTGTCCTAAATGGGAATATGTGCTATTATATTGTGATTTTATAATGGTTGGACTCGATGATCCCAAGGGTCTTTTCCAACCTGAATGATTCTATGATTCTATCATTAGGACAAAAAAGGGTCCTGGTAATTCAGCATTAGCAGTGTGGAGATACATGGTCACCTCGGTGCTCATAAATCCCAGTAGATGCATTGCACTGAGCAGTACAGCAGAGCTCTGTCTTCATGGGGTGGATGAGGATGGATTTCACTAGACTGCACATTGATTTTACCTGGCATGGGGCCCACATGTGTTCTCTACTGGAAAAAATGGATTTTGCCCTAAAAGATTATGTGCCTGGATTTATTTAGGCTGCAATTTGCATGAAGATATTCATTTTAAAATTAGTCCCCCAAAAGCACCAGGAAAAGAAGGAAGTTGACTGGAAAAAGGATTTCTGTTCAGCCTTAATTCAAAGTGGAAAATAATGTTTGTACTGCTACATGCCAAATATATTAGAAGGATTTTAGATTATAATATAGAGTAGGTTAATGGCAGTTCCATAATCTAATCTGCTGTTGAATTCTGATTTTTAGCAACCATCTTTTCTGCTCGGGCTTAGAAGGTCTTTATATTTCCATAAACTCCATCAGATTGAGAGAGTTCAGAGTTGAAAGCTCAGTGATTTAAATTTGCCATGCTGCTAAGTGCTAAGGCTTAGGAGTAGTGAGTAACTGCAGCATGGAGTCTGTGATACTCCAGGACTTCTCCAGCTCCCCGAGCCTGCACACAAAATCCATCCCAGGGATTTGTACCCTGGTCCCTGCAGGCTGCTGCCCATGAGGTCCCACACATCCCTGCCGCTGTTGCAACAGAGCTCACCAGTGCTGCCTGCACACTCATGCTCAGATAACTCCCCAGGGGCAAGACACACCACCTATTTCACTTTTAAATGTAGCTCATTTTCTCCATCTTCAATGGGAAAGCATGGCAGAAGGTAAGCCCTAGATGCAGGCCACATTGCACAGCTCTCCTGGGCATCTGCTTTTCTGCAGGGCAAACGGGCTCTCAGTGCTCATTTTGTCTGAGAGGATGGCAAGCAGGGGAAGAGATCTGCTGGTGTGGACCTCACGGGGATCCTCAGTATGTGAATCTGACCCAGCAGCACAGCCTGTGGTCTGGTTCTCCTGTGTGCTTTAAAGGGATGCTGAGTGTGTTGTGCTCTGTTAGGAGCAGATCTGAGGCGCAGAAGCACTGTGTTCCGTTGGGTTTTTCCAGCTGCGTGAGAGGACATGAGTTGACTGTGCCTCTTAAATGATGCTTTTAACTCAGCTCGACAGAAAATGTTGACAGACACAATGTGAATTTAGTACTTTGATACTTATGGAGAAAGACTGGGGAGGGAGGAGGGGCATGTCCAACTGTTTAGAAGGGGAATATTTAAGGAAGATGCAGAAGAAGAAGCAGTCGGCAAATGGTACGCCTAACCTATAAATGTCAGCTTTACAGAGTGAGTCAGTCTAAAAATAACCTCCAATTGTCTCCCAGCTACTCCAGCAGCAGAGCAAAAGCGCAAATGGTTGAGAGAAATCACCAGAGGGGGGAAGGATTCTCTGTCTGGCTTTTTTAAAAGAGCCTACGCTTTTAGAAATTTCTGATCTAAAAATGAAGCAAATACCAGTCTCTAAAAAGTCTAGATATAAGTTAACCTTGTTTAATTGTATTCACGCTATTTATTTTCTCTTTTATTTATTTTTCCTCTGAAAGGGAGCATTCACTGAATCCCAGATACTCCCCCTGAACACTGTAGATGTAAAACATGGGTATCCTTCCAGAATTGCATGAGAACATACCACGCCATCCAGACGAGACTCCCTTTCTAGACTCAGTATTTTAAATGAGAGTATTGAATATCTCTCCCTATAATTTGCATGCTTTCTTTTTTAACAGGCTCCCTGTTCGTTTACGCCCTACGAACTATTCCTTTCTCTTTTCAGTGATCATTGAAACACAGTCTGCCTATGCCAGCATTAAATTAATCCGTGATAGTATTTCGGAATGATTTTAATGTATGATCCAGAAATCTGTAGATGGTTTCTTTTTCTTTTTTTATTTTTTCTTATTTTATTTTATTTTATTTTTTTGTCCACCTGTCTGAAGCTGCTGCTCCACAACATATTGGCTTCAGATGTAGCAAGAGTAAGTATAATGCCAACGGTGTTCCGTCTCTATGCACTACCATTTGGTATAGCAAATGACCCAATCCAAAAGGAAAGACTTCAAACAAGTAACATTGTAAACAAGCATGCAAAAATGCTTTTGAAAGACATGGAAATTAAATACCTCTCCAATTGTGTATTGGACTACTGCTTACCTGCAAATGTTCCTGAGATGGAATATGCTGCTGAAGATAAGAGGAGCTATTTCTCCTATGAATACTACATAATTCTCTGATTTAAGGTCTCTATCCCAGCTGAGAATGAAGATGCCATGGGATTTCTCCACTCTGAAATGCAAGGTTTTCCAGAAGCTGAGATTTTAAACAGTCAAGCCTGGAAAGCACCATTTTTGGACTTAAAAAATTCCTCACCTACTCTGTTATATTCCCCTTTTCTACTCTGTGAGTGGAAAAAAACAACAGTCAGGTTCCTGACATAGACTCCCCATGCCTTGTGCACCCCAGTGGTATATGAAGCACCATAGCAAGTGCAGATCAAAAAGGGTCAAGCTTGCTACTGGTGATGCTGCTAATCAGGAAAGATCAGCTGAGAGGAGGTGGAGGAGCATGGATGCTGTACGGAAAATACACTGTGCCCAGAGTGGGACAGTGGCAGGAGCTGATGCCCCTCTAGGACCAGTTCATCAGGTAGTGTGGAGTCACGAGTGCTGCTTCATGATGTGTTTGCACCAGTGATAAGACCAGTTCCTCTCCTCCAAACACCATGTGGGCAGGATCAGGTAAGGAGGACACGAATGATAGTGTCACATGAATGACTCTTCCTCATGGGAAAGCAGTGTTAGGCACCTTCATACATTTACCCTTACCTGGGCTGTACCAGGCTTTGACACCACACAGTAGTGTATGCTAAATGCATCAGAGCCTGGGAATGCAAGGACAATGCAGAACTGGTAGCAATAAATCACAAGTATGTGTACACTAGGAAGAAGTGAAGTGGCACAAAGCACTATTAAGCTGTTAATCAAGTATTTGAATTTTCCCCTGATTCACTGGAATCAGCCCCAGAGATGGATTCACATCATGGAAATACAGCTCGACTTGGGCAGGCCACCAGATTCAGGCTTCAATCATTCAGTATTTCAGTGTCGCAGGAGCTCCATATGTGGTTCAAACGTGCCAGATGGCCTAAAACACACACTGTCCTAAATACTCCAACACCTCTGCCGCCCTGCAAAGCCACCGAATGCCAGGCATGTAGCAAACACAGAACTGAGTCCCCTTGGATGTGAGCTAGCAATGGAAAATTGAGTACGCAGTTCAGGAGACCCATTCTCCAGTTTGTGTGGCAAATCCATTTGTTTTGCTTACTGATGCCCACTTCCCTAGTTCATTTCAATAACACCTCTCTAGGAGCAATGATAGCAGGAGGCTTTGGTGACCGAGAGCCAGAGCTGTTTATATTTACATCATTGGTCTGAATCCAACAGAGACTGATAGCAAAAGAAAATATTAGCCATCTGCCCAATGCTTGATAGCCTTGCTAGCAATAAAACCAAGACTGAATTAGATATGGAGGTTGTCTGAATATCCCTTGCTGGGGTCGACCTTCCAGCTTGGAGAGGGTCTTCCTTGAGCAAGTGGAGCCATCAGTCTTTTTGCCACCGTGAGCTGGTGTCACACAAGAAGGGAACTCTAGCAGTCTCCACCAGAGACTCAGCTTTTATGAACACCAACTTGTTACAAATATTGATTGAAGGAAAAATATTGAAGGGAGGGGGAAGCTCTGTATAAGCCATTGCAAAGCTCTTCCTTGCCAAAGTCCTGCTTTTAAAAAAATATTTCCTGCTTGCAATTGCATTTTACCACTCACTAAAATGTCTCAGCTGTAAAGATAATACTTTGCAGCCATAGACCTGAGGTATAGGCAGTTCCCATACAGCAGATGCACAGAAGGTGAAGGCAGCTGTCTATGGCTTCACTTCCCTTTTGCTGCTGCAGCTACAGCAGAGGGACTGCCTGATCATGTGGGTCACTTCTCTGCCTAACAGACTGCCTTCGAAACTGCTGCTGGTAATGAGAAACTAGCGGGGCTACATTTCACTAGTTAAAATATCTCTTCTTGGTTTGACTAAGTAGATAAAATATCTTAAACTTTATGCAGGGAGTGGGTACACATGAGAATCGATGGTGCTCTCTCTGGAAGCTGTTGGGCTTGTAGAAGAATCCAGCTGCAGGGATAGGTAAGTAGAAGATGGTGTTCCCACGCCCAGATAGACAACACCTGGCTTGGCTAGATACTGAGCTGCTCACCTAGGAAGCAAAAGTAAGGGCACTATGCCACACTATGGCCTGGGGGGTTGGCCGCTTTTGTCCTCTGCTGTCCAGGCAGAGACCCCTAGCCCATGTCTGTGCATGTTGGGAGAGCACATGTGTGAGCTGGGGTTGCAGGTCCAGCCCTTTGCAACCTGCTGAGTAAAGTGGGCAGGTGGAGCTGCAGAACTGATTGCTCCCAGTGGCAACTACATTCCCTCCAATGCAGGACACAGTGGGCAGCACCGTGCTTACAAGCCAAGTGTTCCAACTGTGAGCAGTTGTTGGACGGTGACATATTTGTCTCTGGTCAACTGGGCCAGTGCATTTCAATAAATAATATGCCCTGCTTATCACACAGCATTCCTGTGGCTAAACATTTGAATCACCTTGCTTTTATTGTGTGTTTCAGCCAGAAAGGTCCCTACCACAAAAGGTGGGCTTACATCATATCATCTACACTTTATCATGTAAGGCAGTAATAAATGCATGAAGAAGTACTATGCCTCGGGACAATTTGGGCACTGTGCAAAGGTCACTCTCTTCAGGCCCTAATTGCTCAGCAAAAGTGACATTTAAAATGCATATCATTAAAATCATAACAAATTTATTTACCTCCTCCCTTATTGGGATCATTTTTGCATACATTACACATTTGATATATTGCATGCTATGGAGGTCAGAGTGCATTTGCATCATAAAACAATGTCTCGTGGAATCATAATGACACAGGATACCAGGCTCTGAATATCGTTCATGCATTGGCTGCTCTTGGAGAAGCTGTCACAAAAACCCAACAGCTAGAGAGGGCCAGTGCACTCTGAGCTCTGTAGGAAGACAGGATGGCAGTTGTTTACTAAGAGCAGGTAATATTGAAAACAAATGATACAATGAACTCTTCTGGACAGTGAAAAGAAAGTTGCAGCAAGAACTACATATCAAAACGTGTGCATCTCTGACTTGGTTCTGAACCATTTCTTCAGCATTAGCATTGGCATACATATATATGTGTATATCTATACATATTTTTGTCTCAGAAGACAGCATTCATGCTAATATTTTTTAGGAACCAGATACACTGGCCATCTGACATGTCTAATAGGTGTCTTCTCTCTTGCTTGCCATTAAACTTCAAACACTGCATTTTAGCTTCAGCAGCCTGAAAACCACATTTGCCATGAGAGCTGTTATCATAGCACCTCTATGTTCCCATAATACAATTAGTTGAAGGCAGACAAGCTAAAAGCAAGTTCAAATAAGGCAGAATTATTTCACATAGCCTCAGTAGTCTCCATTTCACTTACGTGTATTCATTTGTTTTGTTCATGGAGTTATTTATTCGCCTTGTAATGTACTTCAGGACACTTGGAGCTGTGTACCATATAAGAGAAAAAGGTTTTGTGACTACAACGATGACAGTCTGATGTCAGTGCCAG
The DNA here is from genome assembly GCA_013389965.1 of Todus mexicanus. Taxonomy (NCBI): domain Eukaryota; kingdom Metazoa; phylum Chordata; class Aves; order Coraciiformes; family Todidae; genus Todus; species Todus mexicanus. Next base: position 17,842 of record WEIS01093318.1, read on the forward strand.
AGGCGGAAGGAGATCTAGCTTGCCTTCTTAACCGAAGATGAAATAAATCTCACTAGGTATTTCTCCTTATGTTTAGCTCCCTTCTACGCAGAGACTGTGGAGGACAGAGAAGTCATATGCTCCCCTAAAGCATGCAGAAAATGTTTATTCGCTGCTTTACAAGGCCTGAATCAAAGCCTACTGGACTCTTTCCAGTCCATTGAATTTGGGTGGGTTTTTTTTATTAAAGCTAGGAGAATGTTTTTGGCAAAAAACTAATTCATCAAAAAATGTAGTTTTGAAGAAGCAACTTGCAGAATCAAGTCCAACTTGGTAAACAGACTTAGCTGGGAAGAAATAGAAAACATTTGTAAGAACATAACTGAGATTTTCCATGTTTTTCTTTGAAAATGATATATTTGTTCCATGTGTGGTATTATTTAAAAGCTACAAAAAGGGATCGAGGTTGGTTAGACCCTGTAGAAAAATCTCTTCTTTTTCTCTGGTTTTCCAGACTGGCCACTGAACGGATGTGTCCTCTATGAGTTTCTTACTCTTTTTTCATCCCAACTTCTCTCTTAGTATAATGTTTGCTTGCTTCTTGCTGCCTATCTTCATCATTTCCAATGTTCTTCTGCAGCACAGATTCAGTTGAATGGATTCTCAGTTACTAATCTCCAAATTTATTGCAATCAAAAGATGCTGTTATTGGCTGGCACCAAAACTCTTACATTACAGTTTATGCAAAATACAGCAAACACTGATGGCTTGCTGTGCTGTACAATATTGATCTGGAAACACATTGTAAAGCAGACCAGAGATAAAATCTGTAACCTGTGTGAGACTTGCCAATGGGCCAAGGTATTATTCAATCTTCACTATGTATAGGGAACAGTGAAGAGCCAAAATGATCTTGTCTCTCACCCATAACAGAGCCTTCAAAGTGTAACCCTTCATTCCTTCAATGCTGCTGCTGGCTAAACCTACAGGAGAGCACCCCATGCCTCTGTCAGGCAGAATTCCCTCTGATCAAAGCAAGCCAATCAGTGGGGTTCCTTTTTTCATTGCTGCATTGGCCTGTTGTCGATCCTGATAGATGTGTCAAGAATATTCTATGCTCAGACCAGGATCAGACACCAAGGTCTTGGTTTTCCTGGACACTCTCTTTCTGAGGTCCTCAGTCCAGCACCTAGACGAGCCTTGCAAGGCAGCTGAATGTGTGTGTGTGGGTAGGCTGGTGTGCAGACTGGCACCCTTCTCCTACTCCAGCTGCACACTGCTGGCAAGATCGCTTGGCAGTGCCAGCTTGCCTCTCTGGTGCTGCACGGAAGATGAGAGCATAAGAGTAGCTCCCCATGGGGCAGTTTGGCTTGTGCTGCAAACTGGGAGCAAGCTCTGGAGCTGGCTGTCCTGCTGGTTTTGATTGACTGCAGCTGCTTGTTTGCTCTCAGCTAGGTTGCTTCTGGAAAGCCTGTCCGTTTGACCTGTCTGCCTCCTTCCTGATGCTTAGCTTCTTCTCAGCTGCCTCATTTCCTCCCTGAGAGCCTAACAGAGGCAGCCTGAAATCTTTCTGCCCGTTGGGCTTCCAAGTGACTTTCCATCTATTTGATCTACCATTAAAACCTAATGCAAGAACTTCTTTGAAAAAAAAAAAAAAAAGAAGAAGAAACAGAAACAGAGCATTCCTTTCCTTCTATGATGTTGCTGGATTTTTAGCAACTACACCCAGATATTTGTTTGACAGCTATAAATCAGGAACTCAATCAAACACCGATACCAACCACCTACAGGAGTTTCCCCTCAGACATTGCTCTCTCTTTTCTTTTTATTTTTTTCTCTTTTGCACAGCAGGAAGGAACAGCATAATAGTGGATATTGGAAATAAACTCTTGAGCAGTGGAAGGGCCATCATTAGTGCTGACAAAAACAGCTTTTGAGGCTGAGCCAAGATCAAATAAATGAGATCTGGTAGGAGAAGCTGTCATGTTTATGAAGTGCTGATGAATGCGAGGGTTAAGTCATCACTTTTTTTGAATCAGTTAACTTTTGTGGTCCTCTGTATAGATGGGTCTCAGCTATGGGTTTCCCTTTGATTTAAGCAGAGGTACCTTTGTCCCAAATTATTATTTATTTCTCCTCGGATGGAGCAAGAGGCTTCCCCTGATTTACTTCCAAGCTGTTTAACTCTAGTCACCACTGTCCCTTCCCTCCCCTCTTTCACAGCTCTCCCACACCCAGACTTCCCCACGGAAAGCACCTGACATGACAACCTCACCCCAGAAGGACAACGACACACCTATTTTTCTGTGAAAACACAAGAGCTGGACTGCTCTTTTCGAAAGCATATTTGCTGTGATACGCCTGTGTCCGTAGCCAAAATGTGCACTGACCACAAGGATCCTACTTTCACCTTCATCCATGGAAGAATTTAATTAATCTTTCCATATTGGCAGGCGAACAACATTTCCTGAAGAGAAAAAATAAATGTTAATTTCCAGAGGTAATTAACAGTCACTGAATGAGACTAAAGGGCTTTCATCAAAATTACCAATCAGCTCAAATTTGAAGAGATTCTCTCCTCCTCATTGCTTCTTCATCTCATTCAGCCGGTCCTGCTGAATTAGTGCCTAATAGAGTCTCAGACATATTCATATCCTGTCAAATTCCCATCCTCCCAAGGAACTGTCCCTTTCAAATGGTAATATAGAGGGCGTATGATGTGCACTCGTTGCTATTTTGGATTTAACAGCTGGCTGCGTTGCACTAAGGCTAGCATCGCAAACTTAAATAGAGGATGTGTGCATGTGTATACATGTGTGTGTAAATGCCTACTCTTTGAAAATGTTAACCTTTATCTTAAATGATTCTTTCTTTATAACACTTTGCAAGCTAATTCTCTTTTTAGACTGCCAAGGCTGCTGAAGGAGAGAGAGGTAAAGCAACCGAGAGCATAGTCCCATGCCAGGACTCAGCTGTGCAACTCCTTTCTCAAACAAGGTCCCACTCAGCAGGTGACCAGGGCCATCATCATCAGTACTGGGGATCTGGTGGCCCTCATCATGACCTAAGAGTTTAAGAAAGATTCTCTTCAGGCTACCCTCATCTTGGCCAAGTGTAGGACAGATCCAGAGGGTTACTTGGTATCACATGGCTTCAAATGTTCTCAACGCAGCTCAACACACATGTATCAGGGTGCCTGGTCAAAGGGATGGATGGTCTCAGGGCTGGTCTCCACAGAGCAATATGAAAACAGAATATAGGAGTTCTCCCACGTCAGTGTAATATAAAGGTTCCCTCCACTTGCTTTGTTAAATATTTTGGGCCTGAGTCAAAGACACATGGTATTCAAAGGGGCATTTCAATCAATTCCAGCTGGATCTTACCTTGTAATATGGAAATTTGGGGGGACCCATGATGACAGTCAGCAAGGAGAATTTCTACTGAAACCTTTCTGCGTGCTGTACCAGGGCACTTCTGGAGAGAGCACAAGATGGGCACGGAGCATGACCTCTGTTAACAATATACACTACATGAAAGCTAATAATTCTGGCTAAAGCATATTCAAACTAGGATGCTTGAAGCAAAACTAATGCATTATTCACTGCTTGTTGGGAATACAAGAACATAGAGATAGACATCTGAGCCTTGGGCCTTTTCTGAGATATGCCATACATGGGCTCAGTGGGCTTATGGCAGTGCAGTTACTCTCACTGCAATAGATATTTCATTACTAATAGTATTTAAGATCTTGCCCTGTGATCAAATAAAACAAAAAAAGTGTGTGAATTCAGCTTTGCTTTCCAGTCATATACAGTGATGCTTCTAATGTCGTATTCATTCCCTTGGTGTAAAATATGCCCTTCTTCCACCTTTACACTAAATAAAACAAGTATTTGGTGAAAGTCACAGGGCGAAATAGTGCAAAAATTTACAATTTCTCAAAAAGTAACTGAAAACAGTTCTGAACAGACCACCAACATGATCAACTCTGACAGAACATGCAGGCCCTGCTAACATAATGCTTCTCAAAAATGCAGCAAAAGAAAGAGAAAAACATGCTACTTTCTATATTCACGACATAGAAATGAAAATCTTTGCAAAGCATTTCAACAGCCGTTATGAGAGGAGCACTGTAGAAAAATCAGTTTGGGATTCGCTTAATTGCATGTAGACAGCCTGCAATGTAGGCACCTGCCTCTGAACTAATCACCCTCTGGTCCTTTTTGTGGTCAATGGAGAAACATAGACACTTGGGAGAGTGATTTATCTCTTCCTAAAGTAGATGTCTAAGAAAGGTCAAATGAATTGCATCCTAAAAGTGCCTATTTCTCTCCGCTGACCATAAAGGTTGTAGAGTGACTATCTTAGATGTAAATTAATACACCGTAGACATGCAAGCCTGTGGGTTGGTGGGGAGGTGGGGGTGCTGAAGTGCACCCATATACGCCCATCTGTCACAGTGGAAAGGTCTGTAGAATAAAGACAGATAACTATTCCTCCTCCTCTTCCCAAAAGACAGATTTCCAGGTTTTCATCAGATGAAATATTTTTGGTTCGAGGTATTTTGCCATAGATCAGCTGAAATGGTATTGTATGCCCAGACCTGCCCCACAATGTCGTGTCAGACAGATAAATTTCTTCTGCAGGTGCTGCTACAAAGAGGAATCTCATGCAGTTTTGAATCCCAGCAAGCAATCCTGATTTACAGCCCTGGTGAAGCCTTCTTGGAGACAGAAGCAGCTTGACTGGATCCCAGTTACCATTTTGCAAGGTACGTCTTGTCAAAATGGTTTTGAGGCCAGCTTCTGATCCTAGCTGATCTTTAAATGTGACCTCAGATTGGCTTCAGTAGCACATCTCTTTCATAGCAAGTTCTTTTTAAGATCTCTTTGGAGGCTGACATGGGACTCACATTCAGTAGGAAAACTGACCGAGCTGTAAAAAGCAACATAATTACATGCATTGCTGTTATTTAAAATGCTCACTTGTTGTTATCTTCCCTATTGCTTAGCCTTTTTAAAAGCCACATGGCTTTTACATAGTACATGGCTTACCTGTGACATCTTTGTTCTTCTCAATAATTGCTTTCAGGATAATCAAATTCTTATATGATTTCTAATGAATGCCCAAACATTTAACTGAAAAGAGGAACAATGGCGAGAAAGGCCTTACCTGAAGCCACTGTGCTTGATTTCGATATCCTTGAGTTTAGATTTTTCATCTTTGGTGCCAGAAACATTGCCCAAAAAAGCAAGCACTAAAAGTTCAGATGACCTCAGAAAAAGGCAATTGTTAAATGTAAAAGAAAAGCCTAAATACGTTCATATCTGTTAGCGTGTGCTCTTATTATGAAGTAATTTTAAAAATACAACTAGATCAGGCTGACAATTACTGCACCAAAAATCCGTAGGTACTACGGTCGTATTACAAGCAACAAAGCTGAGCTTGGTGATTTATGATAATATCACTAAAACCTCTTGATATATTTAGCAAGTGGTAATGGTAAAGGTTATAATTCCTCTGAGGGACAATAGTGATGAAATAAACCACGAGGGTCAAGTGGATTATGACCTCGTGAAAACTCAAATAATGGAGATGGAGCTTTATAAACTTCCTTATAATAGATAATGCCTTAAACAATTTTAAAGCTGCTTAGTACTCAATTCAGACTTGCCATAGGCTTCTTCTTGTCTATATATTATTAAGGCCAAAACCAAAATTACTTCTGTTGCTACAAATCTTGCATCTGCTCAAAACCACCATTTTAGGTGTGACAAGCAATCCTTGCTGTGCTCCAAAAGTTCGCAACAAACAGCTTGTGTGTGCACTCGTCTGTTAGTTCTCAGCATCTACCATTTGTAGTGTGGGTGTTTATATAGAATTTGTGACTCCAACGTAAAGCTTGCAATGCAGCCTGGGTTGCTACGTTAATAATCACACCTGGCAGCATTAATTTTGCTGCTGTACAGTGTGGTCACAGGATCAAAGCGTTTCTACAAGATCAAGTAATAGGGCAAGATGAATGATACTGCCGACTGTTTTACATGCTCCATGAAAGGAAAGAGTAACGGCCCATCGGTATGCTTATCAGTGCAGGTAATACATAAAGCTAATGCAAATCCTGTCTATACAGTTACCTTAGAACAAAGGGGCTTAGACACCTACACTTTAGAACAAAGCTTACAAGGGAGTTCAGAAGTGCCACATGCCTGAATTCATTCTTGAGGTTCAGGTGAAGGTGGAGCAACCTGACAGGAAAACGGTGACTACCCTGCTACCTGGCTGTTTTCCTCTATAAACACTGTGAAAAGAGTAGATGGGATCAGTCCCATAAAGGATTATGTCCATGAGGCATTTGACTAAGGCCACCCAGGTACATATTTTGGGCTCCCTTGTTTTCATTCTTGCTGTAGATCACCTCCTGCATGCCAACCTGCCTCATCAGAGCAAGTTTTTCACCTGGTGGTGTACCAAGATACAAACTATTGAACTGGTAAATTCTGGAGAAGCTGCATGGATAAAGCAGCCATGCTGAGGCACATTTGTGCAGCTTTACAAACTAACACACAGAAAAAATTCCTGTCAGAAGCACAGGGAAGTGTTTGAGGCCATGCTATCTCAACTTCAAAGACATGGAGGAAGAGGGGAGACAAGAAGACAAAATAATGCTTACCCACTTGTATAATAGCACTGACGATTGCAGGCCTGGGAGAGCATCAGTCTGAGATGTGAATGGGGTCATCAGCTGCCATTGACAGAGGGGGTTTTGATTGATATTAAATTAAGGTCGCCGTCCTCAGGCCACAGCTAGATTTGATCATTTATGTCACATTTTAGAAGGGTGACAGAAACTTGTTTGCAACCAGTGACTCAATGCATAATGATTTTTTTTTCCAGTGGGCTTTGGTGCTTCCAACTTCCACGACATGCCGTTGCCATTCTCTGACTGAAACAAGCAGGCATCTTCAAGAACTGTATTTTGAATTACAGGTTTAATCCTCTCCACTGCTTCCAAAGAGCACAAAACAACTGTCTCACGATTTCGTACCTGTACATACTCCATTCCATGTGTGATTTCATACAGTCCACACATACCTTAGTGACTATGTTTGACAACAACCTTTCCAGTTCTTGATGGAAAGGTGGTAACACAACCCAAGCACTTGTGTGATAGCTGACAATCCTGAAAAACTAACCCCTCCATTCTTCCAAATCAGAACTTTTTCCCACTCTTACATACAACTGTTTAAAACCAGTTTTGCTATTGCACATTCGAGTGACCCCTTCCTCCTCATGTTCCTGATCACTGTCCCAAGCAGCCCGCTTGGTTGACACCATTCCCAGATGCCTTTCTGCTTTCTTACAAGATTCCTCCACCTTACTGTTCTGATACCTTCCAGAAAGCTCCTCATCTATTTTAATGACTCAATTCTATTCAATATGGGTATTAGGAAAGCTCTGGCAGCACAAAATTACTCCAGATGCGACATTAAATTTGAGAGGTGTATCCACTGCTGGCAGGTCAATGGTGGCTATCAATGGACACCTAGGGGAGCATGCAAGAGCATACCAAGCCCAACCGTGAGTCATTTGCGGTGGAGGGACCCTTCTGAGCAAGCTGTGATTTGGCTGCCCTTCATAGATTTCTCTTCTGTAAGTTCTTCCCTTCTCCTCTATCATGGACCATCACTGCTCTCTTTCTCCGAACCTTTTCCAGCTCTACTATGCCCTTTTTGAGATGGTGAGACCAGAGCTTCAGCAGTTTCAGGTGGCAGGTGCACCATGGATTTACAGACTGGTGTAAAATTTGTTTTCCTCTCCATTGCTCTCCTAACAAGTCCTGACATTTAACTCGCTCTTTTGGCCACACCAAGCACAGAGCTGACATTTTCCCAGCTGTGCTTGTCCCTGGACTTTCAACCTGGGGAAAGTGGTGGCCAAAGTCTTCCTCTGCTGATGGGCAAGATAGAAACGACCAACTGCAAATGCACAGTTTTGCTGTCTGGGAAAAAATCCCAGCAAACTCTTGGAATAACAGCACTGGATGTTAAATCCCGAAATGCTACAAAATTTACTCTCAGGCAGCTTGACCTAAATTCCTATGGGCGATGAGGAAGCCACATATTTGGAGCATTTGAAAGAAAACTAGACAAATGCCCATAAATTATCCTACAGGGGACATTCCTACTCTCTTTCGGAAGATGGATTAGGCAGATGACCTACTAAGTTTTTTTTTTTCTTCTTTCACTAATTCCTACAATGTCATGAGTGCGTGTGCTTTACCCTTTCTTAAATCATAATCTGTTTGATCCAGCACCAGTCAAAGGTTTTGAAACGCCCATTAAACCACAAGAGGAAATCTCGAGCGGTTTGCTAATATCAACAGAAATCCAGATGGAATTACAATCATCTTTTTATGTACATGCAACAGCATATTATGTAATACCAGCCCCAGATTTAGTTTAATGCACTGCACCTTCCAATAAGCTGCTGGCGACATTAATAGCAATCTGAAACCTATGAAAAACTCTTTTGCCCTCAACAAGACCTGGTTTAAAGTCCGCGGTTAAGGGGCTTGGGATATTCAGAGTCTCATGGGAAAATGGGGACAAGGGAGACATTAGAAAGATTTTTTTTTTCTCTCTGAAAGAGTTGTTCAACGTTGGAACAAGCTGGCAAGGGAGGTAGTTGAGTCGTCATCCCTTGAAGTGTTTAAAGGGTGTATAGATGAGGTGGTGCTTAGGGATATGTCTTAGGGGCGATAAAGGTTAGAGTTAAAGGTTGGACTGGATGATCTTATAGGTCTTTTCCAACCTAGGTGATAGTGTCATACCGTGAGACAAAGGGTGTAAAAGACACGGGGAAATATTTTTAAATGGCTGGGAAGGAATAAAAAGAAATAAACCAGGGAATAGAAAATTAGACAGAGAGAGATTAGCGGCAGAGGAAACAAGGTCAAAACTTCCAGCAGGCAGAGGAGCACAAAATCCATGAGCTTCATTAACGAGGATGACGCTGCAGCATCTCCCGGGTGTCGGGGCTGTTCCCGCACAGGCTGGGGCGGCTCTGCGGGACTCTCACCGCTCCCAAACCCACTCCCCCTTCACCGATGCGTGTGTCCCCTCACCCTGCTCCCCTCACAGAACCCAAACCTCCGCTGCCGAGGGGATATGGGGGGACACACGAATGGGACTGGGGGGGCCCGCTCCGGCATGAGGGCGGAGCCCGCGGCGGCGGGCGGGGCACTGGGCGGGACATGCCCATCCCCATCCCCACATCCCCATCCCCACGTTNCTCCCCTTCCCTTTGCCTCTCCTGTCTCGCCAGCCGCGGCCGGGCTCTGCGGTACCGTGGGGAGGGCGGCGGAGCCCCGCTCCGGGCCGTGACTATTGTTTCTGGTGGCGCCGAGCGGGCGCAGCCAGACCCCGGCGGCGGCGGCTTTGTGCGGGGATGTCCCGGCGCTGGGGCTGCGGCGGGGAGAGGCAACGGGAGACACCGTGACCGAACGGGCAGAGACAGCCCTACGCCCTCCCTCCCTTCTTCATCCCCCGCTCCTTCCTCCTCCTCCTCCTCCTGCCTGCGCAACTTCTCCAAAATCACGCCCGTGGGTGCGCGGGGAGGAGCGGCGAGCGCCGCGGCGAAGCATCGACCCCTCCTCCTCAGCCCCGGGGATCGGGGGCTCCTGCCCCACGGGAGGGCAAAACACGGCGGGGCACGGCGGCTTTACAGCGCCCGGGTCCCCACTCTGGGGGAAGGAGGTTAAAAAAACCCTAGGGTGGGTTTCAAGATGGGCGGTGAACGGGATGATTTGGGGTGGCAAGCGAAGAGGAGGAGGAGGATTTACCCTTCCGAAGTTGGGGCAGCAATCCCTGCCGCTGTCTCCCGGCCAAGAGGAGGAACTGTCACCTGCGTCCCCCCCAACCCCTTAATGGCTTCTTCTGGCTGAGGCTGTGGCGGGGCGGTGGGTGCCTCGGTGAGGTGTCAGCTCCAAGAAGTTGTGCTCCCCTCCGGGGAGGTGGTGCAGGGTGCAGGAGTTGCAGGGCAGTTGTTCGCCTTTGCCCGTTTTTCGCCACTCCCTCCCCTCTTTTTTTTTGTTTGGTTTTTGGGGGTTTTTTTTAAGAGCTCGGTTTGGCTTTCGTTTAGTCGCTGTTGTTGATGCCGGTTTTCTCGGGTGCCGTTCCCCATCAGAAGGCTGCTTTGAAAATAACACTTAAAACGCAGGGTTCGAAAGATGTAGTCTTAATGGGGGCGTGTTGTTAAAGGAGAGAAAGAGTATCTGCCCGTTATTTTTTTGGGGGTATTTCCCGTTTAAACTTGACGAGGAAATATTCTTATTTTTTGCAAGTAACCTTCCATGTCGTTTCTCGCTAGCAAATCGGCTTAACGCTTCAAGTACAGATTCCCTGACAAATATGCTACTGATTGGAGTGTATCAGACGTGACACTAGGATAGGATGGAAATTCAGCGCGCTTCCATTTTTTTAATATGTACATTTGGAAGAGCCTTTCCTTCCTTTTCATGGCTCCGTGAGTGGCCCTGGTTAATCAGATGTGACTACGGTAACTAGTCCAGGAGGCTGCTGAGAGCCTGCGCGTTTTCCTGCGCAGCTCTGCTTAGAGCAGCCTGTTCAATTAATGCACCCTCACTATTTTGTCCTTGGCGTCTCTGATGAATTTTGTAGCGTTTCTGTGATAAGCCCCAGTGGGACTCTTGTGGAGACGCTGAAATCTCGTTCACCTTGGGAGATTATTGAACCCAAATTTCAAGAGGGGATAACTGCTTGAATTAACTGGAGAGTGATGCTGAGTTTTCATGTATACGTTAAATTCTGGAGGCCCTCCAGTAGCCAGAGCTATCCAGGTCAGACCAGGAATCACCCCAGTGATGGTTTTTGCAGGGTCCTGATGGCTCCCTACCAAAAATGCAAGTGAGATAAGCTTTGGCAGCATGTGTGGGTTGCATTGCAAGCACGGGCTGGAGGACGGAGCCAGTCATGTCATGGGCATGATGCACACGATGAGCAGCTCTTGTTGAACGCGCTACAACTTCGAGAAGCTGATGCGTGCTGCGCAGACCCTGCAGCAGTGTGAATTACAGGAAAAAATGTATTTGCATGTAACAAAGACGGCTGGCTCATCTCCTGCACAAGGAACTAATTTTTTTTTTGGGGGGGGGGGGGAATTTTGGCTCCTGTTTCTGCCACAAATTGCCAAGGTAGCTTTGGGCAAATCATGTTTTTCGGCCTCCATTCTTCTCATCTTTGCCCATGTCCTGCCAAGAGCTTGCCTACACCGGGCTGTCAGTCCAGACCTTAACTCAAACCCTCTACTTTCCCCAACCACCTTGCACACAGCAGTCTGAAGCCTGCGATGGGTGGTGTGTAGCTGCTGCGAGAGGATACAGTTTGACATTCAGACGCTGCGGCTGGAGCCAATAATACAGATGTAGCAGCCTCACAGCGACTCATCAATCTCTAATCCCATCCCTCTCCTAATCCAGTCATTCTTTTCTGCTAATCAAATTGCCCGGCATCACTCGAGCGGTGTTTGGCTGCGTGCTTGCCCTCGTGTCGGCCAGCCTACGTCAAGGCAGGGAAGCAGTGGCAGGGAAGATGGGCTGAGTATCACCAGCTCTTCAGGACAGAGACCGTCTGTCATTTGAGGTTTGTAAAATCCGTGGCACGAGAGAGGCCCAGTGTGATTTAAAAATACAAATCGTAGCTAGAGGGTAGATGGCAACAACATCACAGGAAAATGGCCAGAAAATGGCACCTCGGGCGTTCCTGCGCAGCCAGCTGTGTGCACATCGGGAGGGAACGGAGGTGGAAGGGTGCAGCTCCCTCGGCGTAACAACGGCATTCTTATTTTAGCGTGGAAGACAGCCAAAGATAAGGAGTGGTTGTCATCCGGCTGGTTGGAGGATTAAAAAAAATAATAAAGAAAGAAAAAGAAAAGTTGTTTGGAAGTAGGAATATTTTGATGTAGGTACTGAAGGGGAAAAACCCCCCAACAAGCAGATAACCTTGCAAGTGATGGACTAGCCACATAAAGCTGGCAGTACAAGATTTCTCCCATAAAATCCAGAATGATCCTAATTAAGCCCAGACCCTGTTAAATGACACATGGCTTTATTTATTTCAGATGTTTCTAGGTCCTAAAGATGGGGCCAAATGTGAAGAGTTTGATGTGGCAGATAGTTTAACCCCAATTACTTCTACATAAATCACGTGACTGTTACAGAAGCTGAGTACATCTGATGGGTGCCCCAGAGCTACTGATAAAAATAATAATAACAAAAAAGCCCTGAAAAATCTCTAGCAGTGTGGATGAGGGTTTTGGGGAATTGGTTGGTCACCTTCTCTGCAGATAGAAGGACAGGGACACAGAGGTTGTTGCGGCACAGCGTGCCCACCAGTCTGTATGCACAGGCAGCTGAAATGGTGGTTTTGTGGAGCAGGCAGCTGGAGAAAGGGAAGCAAAATGGGAGCTGACAAATATTCTTGTTATGGAACTGAGATGAATGGATGGATGATTTATGGGGGTACTTGCTCTTTTTATTTTATTTTGTTTCAAGTAGAAGGAGTCGATTGGCTTTGTGTAGTGCTAGCCACAAATGGCTTTGTTTTGAGATCGGGCTACGCTGGGTCACGCCTCCAGAAATGGTATCTATGGAATAACAATACAGTAAAACTCTTTTCAGCATTGCTTGGGTTTCATAGACTGTCTTCTAGAAGAAAAGGTTTTCCTTACTTTTTGTTCAAAGCCCTAGGCCTAAATTCTTCCAGCTAACTCTAGATTTCAAAAAGGCAGTGGCTGTACCGGAGCTCCTAGTTTTCAGAGGGTCATTACTAACCTGTCTCAGTTCTCCTCAGAAATTTCCATTCCTGGGTTTGCAGTATTGCCCATCCCTCCCAGGGCACCAAGCGACTCCATAAATAGACCACTCTATGGAGGAGATGTTCTGCTTGGTGATTTAATGTTGCTTGTTAGTTCTGCCTTTCCCCCTTTTTTTTTTTTTTTGTTTCCCCTCAAACAAGTTTATCCATGCTGTGCTTTAACGTGCAAGAGCAATGCTGTAACATGGGTGGGGTAAGTTTACTGGGTTGTGAGTATGGGATTTTGTCAGTCCTGTGGGTAGCTAAGTGTCCTGGGGGACCCCTGTGGCAGCTGCTGCTCCAAATTCAAGTGCTGGCTTTGGGTGCAAGCGACTGGACCCCTCTGAGCTGGACGTGTTTCCAGACCCTTTTGTTTTTGCTAGTTAATAGAATCATAGAATCATAAATTAGTTTGGGTTAGAAGGGACCTTTAAAGATCATCTAGTCCAACCCCCACTGCCACAGGTAGGGACACGTTCCAGTGAATCAGGTTGCTTAGAGCCCTATCCAATCTAACCCTGAAAGTTTCCAGGAATGGGGCATCTACCACCTCTCTCAACAGCCCATTCCAGTGTTTCATCACTCATTGTAAAATATTTCCTCCTTATAGCTAATCTAAGTCTTCTTTCAGTCAAAAGCTATTACCCCTTGTTGTATCACCACATGCCCCTGTTAAAAGTCCCTCTCCAGCTTTCTTGTAGACCTCCTTTAGGTACTGGAAGGCCACAGTAAGGTCTGTCTGGAGCCTTCTCTTCTCCAGGCTGAACAACCCCAACTCTTTCAGCTTGTCTTTATAGAAGAGGTCTTCCAGACATCTGATCATTCTTGAGGCCCTCCTCTGGACCCACTCCAAGAGGTCCATGTCTTTCCTCTGCTGAGGGCTCCAGAACTGGAAACAGTACTCCAAGTGGGGCCTCACCAGAGTGACGTAGAGGGGCAGAATCACCTGCTTTGACCTGCTGGCCATGCTGCTTCTGGTGCAGCCCAGGACACAGTTGGCCTTCTGGGCTGCAAGCACACATTGCCAGCTCACATCCGGCTTTTCAGCTACCATTACCCTCAAGTCCTCTGCGGGACTGCTTTCAAAACCCTTCATCCCCAGCCTGTATTGATACTGAAGGTTGCCCTGACCCTTGTGTAGGACCTTGCACTTTGCCTTGATGAACCTCATGAGGTTCACATAGATCTACTTCTCAAGCTTGTCCAGGTCCATTTGAATGTCATCCTGCCCCTCAGGCATGTCAACTGCATCACTCAGCATGGTGTTGCCTGCAAACCTACTGTCTGTATCATTGGTGAAGATATTAAACAGTACTGGTCCCAGTACAGCCTCCTGAGTGACACCACTTGTCATTGATATCCATCTGGACATGTAGTTGTTTGGAAATGCTTCTTTGAGACATCAGATATGGGGCTAAATGTTCTCAAGAATTAACCAAAGAACCCAGGACAGGTCTCCTGTCCCCTTCACCCTCTTCAGAAGAAAATATCCTTCAACTTAGTGGCTTCCAGATCCCTGTATTTCTTGTGCTACCCTTGAAGTGGCTAGAGAGCAGCCACTCTAGCAGAAGGAAGGTGGCTGCTGTTGGCTTGAAGGGCAAGATGAGCTTGGGTTTGGGTTCTCCCTGCCTCCCCCATGGCAGGCACAAAGATCTCAGAACAAGCCTCAGGACTGACCATGTATGTAAATGTCTTATCATGTTATCTTTGAGCCAGTGATTGGGGATGAACTCTGATGGGCAAGAAGTGAAAGAAGTTTGCTGCAACACTTTGCTGAGCTTTGGTGGAGCCACTGAGGGCAGGTGCCCCCCTGAACATCCTAGGCTATAGCTCTAAGTTCAGTTGGTCAGGCTGTCCTCCAACATCTGCATGTGCTTCAACCTTTTAATTATTTCTTTGCTTTTCTTGTGGTATGGAAACAAAGAGGTGGGAGAAGGGCAGTGGCCACCAGGAGGGCCAAGAAGACAATCGCTCTCACCTGCCCTGACAGACGGCATGCTCCTGGTGGCAAAGCCAGATTATTTGGAAGAGTGCAGGTCTTTCATTCCAGCGAAAAATAATTTGTTAATGGCCAGAGAATAATCACTTTACTCTGAAAAGCCTCTCCAGCTGCATTGCACCAACTGTTCTTTTTCAGCGTCTGAATCCTTAATGACAGTAGCAGCTAATTTCTCTTTCTCTGTTTTTCTAGCTGCAACATCCTATTTTCTCTTGAGTTTATTGAGGAAATAATAGAAGTCATTACATAGCTACTTGTCACCTTTCAGAGAAGAAAACTTCTCCCTGGTTGAATGGCCAAGTTAGTTACTTGGTGACTGACTGAGACAATAGTGACATTTTGTAGCTCATCAGTTAGTCATCTGTGCTTCCTGAATAAACTAATTAGCTAGAGGAATGTTACTTAAGGTTGTAGTGCATGAATATCAGAAGGTGGTGAATAAACCAGTCACAGGCAGTATGACAATGACATACGTGGGTTCTGTTATATGTAAATAAGCTTCCCAAAATGTAGGATGTGGAGTGGCAAAGTGAGAAATGTGTTTATTACAAAAAAAAATAAAATAAAAATTGGTTGTCTTTGAAAGCTTATGTGACAATACTGCACAGAATGGTCCATGGTTTAAAAAAAATAATGATTAGGTTGTCCTTATATATATAACAATTAGGTTGAAGAGAAGATACTGAGGAATATTGAACTAGATGATGCAGAGTGGCAATGAGAATGGAAGATCTGGAAAACTAAGCGAAATATAAAGTGGTTTTGTTTGTGTGTGATACACATCTTTCTGGTGGTTGGTTGATCGCTTGCCGTAGAGCTGGATCCACACAAGACCGCTGCAAAACAAACAGGAAGGGCAGCACATTTTTTAATCATGATTTTCCTAACCGGGCAGTGTGGTATCACTGAATAAGAGATGCCTTAGTGACGGGGCTAGAGATCAGGAGGCAGCTCTTGGCCAGGAGGTCCTGCCCCACAGAAAGGTGGGGGAAGAGAACCGCTGGCAAGGCTGAGCCTTGCTCCCTAAGCTGAGGGATGCTGAGGGGATGCTAGAAGGAAGTAGGAACGTATGTACAGATTTATGTTGTTGTGCTATTTTCCCCAGAAAAGCATTGTGTACTTCCTAGGGAAGACAATGAGAAGGATCATTCCTTCTTTGGAAGAATCTTATCTGTGTTATTGTCTTGGGCAGCTGTCTTTGGGGTCCTTAGAGACAATTGTTGCAGGTGCCAAGCCTGTTGGACCCATGTAAGATGCCTGGCTCGGAGGGAGAGTTTTCCACAAGCCCCATGGGAGAGCAGTTGGATCAGAGGGCTTCACCCAGAAAATCAGTGGAAGCATAGGTCTCCTGATGTGACAGCAAAAGGTCCCTTTGGGGCAGAACACTCTCTGCTGGAGAGAGCATGTACTGTGTAGATACAAATAAATATAAGTATAGACAGGCAGATGCATGCATGTGTACTTGCACAAGCATATCCTAGAAGAAGGAATGCATGGAAGAGTCTTGCTGTTGTAGCTGAGACATCCTGTTGATTCATCGCTGGTCTCTGTGGGGTGGATAGCATTACCTCTTGCTGTTTTGCCACCAGCGGACCTATGTAAGAGTGGTTAGAGTGGATTCACAAGGCTTCTGTGATGGAAGACATTGGGCTCTGTGTTACAGATCTTCTATGATGTACGTGCAGTATGCTTGAAAAGATGTAGTTCTCTCATGGGGCTGGAGACACCAGGCTTGGTATCTTGCATCTCCCCCCACCATTGTACCTAAGCTGGTGTTCTGTTTGCGGAAAACTGGTTGGCCATGCTCCAGTTGTGCTGGAACCACAGTAGTATTGGTAGGTAGAAGAAAGCGGTTGCAAAGAGTTACGTTTCCCCATTAGCTGAGGGAATGCATCTGCCTTTGTTTTGCGTTTGCTGTTTAGATCCTTAAGTGATTTTTTTTGGATGTTCACATAGCAGCTGTGTTTAGCCATGAAACCATCACTTGTCTTTTAGCATACATTTTGGCTGTCACCATAGCTTTCTGTCTTCTGAAGGCAGTTATTAAATTGATGGGGGGCAGCCCAGGATGCCATCAAATGCTGCAGAAAAGAAAGTGAAAGCAGCGTATGGCTGTGTGCCATGTGGATCCCCACATTCAAAGCATGTATCCACAGAGCTGTGCAGTGACCGTCCTGGAGGCACCTAGTACAGCCTGCCACGTGAAACAGTTAAGCAAACACAAGAGGTGGATGCCCTTGATCATGCACAGGCTCTAGACATCTTAGATTTGCTTTGGTTACTGGAGAGGTGGGTCAACACTCTTGCTTCCTATTTGCTTTCTGGTGAAGCTGAAGAGCTCTTTGCTTTGAAGCATAAAGGCCAAATACTTTGGAACCTGATGCTTCTGCAGCCGCTTTTCTTGAGAAGAGGTGCTGCTGCATTTCCAAGGAGCTAAGGTTCTCAAGCGAGCAGCCTTTTATTTTTAAAAAGGAAGGAGATGTTTTTATTAGAGTTTCCTGTTTTGAACGCTCTGGTTAAAGTGGTCAGAGATGGGAGAGTTATCATTTAGATCAGGGTTGTCTCTTTGTATTTTTGTATTTGTGTATGCAGTGCACATATATAAATTATTTTCATGTTTGTATTAGATATTTTTGATCCGTGCATTTTTTTTCCAGTTCTATTTAAGGCTGCTAATTTAAGGAAGTCTAGATAAGGTTTCTTGTCAGGAATAGGTTAGACAAAGCTGGTCCTGCCTGGGGCAGAGAGATGGGTTAGGTGACTTCTCAAGGTCCCTTTCAGGACCTTTTCTGTGGTTCTAGGCAGCTACCCAGCAAAACGAATTTGCAGCAGGTTGTGCTGGTTATGCCGATAGGGTTTTGCTCTAGCATTTAATGCGGATATTTGTTTGAAAAGGAAATGATAGCTAATTGTAGCATAGTTACTGCTGCTGCATTGGACAAATGTTTCTTGAAATTAAAGAGGAAAACAACTGATGTTACATTTTTAGACTAGCATCGTGATATGGCTGTGATTAATTTTTCCAGGAGCTTTGTGGTTTTTGTATCTGCTTAAGTGTATTAACATTTTAAAAGGTCAAAGGTAAGCTTTAAAATGGATGCCAAATTAAGATGGATGGGAGGAAAATGACATTTACTTCTTGTTACTGCACATTGTTTGAATTTGACCAAAGGCAAAAACAAAACAAAGAGCAGTCCCTCCCCCGAAACACATGCAGGCACGCACACACGTGTGCATGGACACAGGGACACGTTCCCATCACCTACCTTCTCTGCACACCTGGTCTAGGAAAATGCTTTTCAGCTAGGCAAATCACCATCCTAGCAAAACCAATGTAGTCCAACATCTTCATTTCAAGACAGTCTAAGTATCCCTTTGCAAAGTATCTCATTTAACTAGTGTGAGCGGACTGCGTAAATAAAAGTAGCTAAAATATTTATATTAGGAAACTACAGCTAATGGGAACCATAACCACGTTATCATTTCCTGCCCTTGCTGGGTTTGAGATGATGATTTCATCAGGGAAGGGACCATACCCTCATTGCTTCTCATGCAGTTCCTGGCACACTGAATCCCTGTGAAAACAGAAAATAAAATACAGTGGGAATGATGCTTTTGCTTCCAGTGAAAACAGTGGCCAGTCCTAACTAAAACCAAGGCTTTAGCTTTGTGAACATACCAGTGTACAACAACTTTGGTTTTGGAGAAAGCAGCATAGCTCGAGGGAAGGACTGAATCTGATTTATGTCCATCATTTCCACTCTTGCCCTGAAATGATGATGGGGATCTAGACCAGCGATACGCCTTGGGACTTGTAGCCACTCTCTCCTTCAATGGACCCAGCCTGTTTCAGTGGATGTTGTTTCGCAAGGCAAATTCGCTCCCATTGCTTCATGATGCTTAGTAATGCAAGGTTTGGGAAAAAAAAAAAAAAAGGAAAGGAAAGAACCAAAACAATTTTCTTCAAACCCTTCCTCTCAGTGATGTCTGGCCATTCATCACTGAGGATTTGGGCTGCCTCCTGCATCAGCCTCCAGCCACCTCAGCCCAGCTATGTACCACGAAGCGCTTCCTGACCTCGTGCGTACCACAGGGGCTGTGCGGCCCTGGGAAGAGCCACACCGTGCCAGGGGCCATTCTGACTTAAGGTCATTGTTCTTTTTTTTTATTATTTATTTTAATAGACAATTGCAAATTGTTACAGCTGTGGAAGATTCAAGGTGGTCACTTCATCCAGGCCTGGGTGCTCAGTGCGGGGGTCCCCAGTTTCCCAGGTCCATGGGCAGTTGCAGCCTCTTCCTTGACGTGTGCATGCACCTTCCTTCCACCTGAACCCCAACTGAAGTGTTCCCTGGAGCACTGGAAAAGGACAGCATTTAAGTGCAGACAGCTGAACCCTCTCTTGCAGGGACGGAGGCAGCCCTGCCTCTGAGAGGAGCATGCTTCTTGCAGGGTGCCAGGGTCACTTCTCCCCTGCGGCTTCTCCAACCCTTTTCTTCTGCAGCCTAATTGCTGTGGATTTAGTCCTTTTATGCTTGTCACCTTTTTAATTTTTTTCACTAACCTTCCTGAGATCAGAACTGTGTCTTCCCAAAACCAGGGACCAGATACCAACCTCATTAGCTTTTGGTTCAAAATTGCATGGGTGTAAGTGAGGTGAAGCTTTGGCCCAGTACCAGTGAGGTTACTGTAGCTGGACTGGTGGTAACCAAGAAACGGCAGTGCTGCTGTTCAACCCTGCTCCTGTGCAAAGGCTGAAGATGTGTGTGAGGTTAGGGCAAGGGATGGTCAGATCCTCCTAAGCATCCCTTTCTGAGTGCTGAAACTGTTAGCCTGACAGGGAGAAAAAAAAGAAAAAGAAAAAGAAAAATGTCAAATGCTCAAGCGCTTTGTACCAGTGTGAAAACGTATTTCTCATTTCAAACTGAATGGATTCTTTCAAGGCTTTGCTGCCCTCTGAGTGGAACAAACAAAACAGTTCTATTTTTTCATTTTACCGAAAAAGAAAAAATAGTTCATAAATTGCTCAACCCAAACATTTCTTTTTTAATTTTTTTTCCCCAGCCTGGCCACCGCAGCAAACAATTCCATTGTTTGCATAGCTCTAATTGCAGCGATTAAACAAACACAGCAAATGCCGACCCTTCGCAGAGCCTCATCGCAGCCCCACAGCCAACTTGGTCTGTATTTTGTTAGCGGAGAGGGAGATCGGAGTGGCTTTGTGCTAGACTGAAAATAAATTATTGACTCCTTTTTTTTTTTTTCC
>WEIS01093337.1:0-12751 GCA_013389965.1 Todus mexicanus
ATTTATTTATTTATTTAACTCTGCTTCATCATTTTTAATACGCAGCCACTGAAATGAGGCACACGCCCTCCTCGGCAATTATTTGTAATTGTTCCCTCCGAGTTCCTGAACAAAACAGTCTTTATTAGCGCTCAAAGCTTCCAGGAGCTTTGCAGATCTGATGGAGATACTTTATTCCGCAGGCTGCTCCGCACGCCAGCCCATTCATTACGTTTGCTAGATAGGATAATTTATTAGGATATCCTCAATATGCTCTTTAATACACAGGGTTGGCCGATGGCTTTGGTGGCGTGATACGGGCCTCTGCTATTTATGTTTGGGGCTGAAAATGAGCTTTTTACTTTCAAATTCAAATGAGGCTCTGAACACAACGACCAGGCTTGTGGCAGATCTGACCATCCTGCCGGCGGGTTTTGCGTAGCTCGAAGTAGCTGGGAAGGAGGAAAATGCTGCCGGAAGACGTGACGTGGGAACAATGGGAGCATCGGCCTCGGCTGGGATTTAGAGGGAAAACCTCTGCCCGGACTGGAGATGGGTGGGCAGCTCGGCAGCCGGGCTTGGGTTTACACAGCACGCAGCTCCCGAGCTCCAGAGCCCCTGGGTGCGCAGCCCTGGGTGATACCGCAGCGCCCAAAAGCAACTTGAGCATCTATTAAAAAAAAAAAGAAAAGGAGAAAAAAATCGGCTTTATTTTTCCATGTTTGAACAATGAAGCCATATGTGTTTCTTCTCATTAAAACCTCCTTTTTTTTTTTAAAGGAGCTCCACCGCAGAAACAAGCATGGAAGCCGACATAATTAAAGGCTGCTTGGTTGTTTTTTTTTTGTTGTTCCCCCAGCCGTGGTCCTCTGGTCTTTGAAGAGCTCGGGGATCCCTGAGGAATGCTCTGAACTCTGCAATATTTTGATAGCTGCAATAACATAATCAAAAGATGCTTTCATGAAGAGAGCACCTTGTGTGAATTGAGGCCGGCCTCTCTCCCCCCGCCGATCGCCGATTTAATGGGGGCCAGAGCTCGGGCGCAGATGGGGAGTTTTATTTTTCTGTCTGGGCTTCTCCAGGGAGAGGCCACCTCGCGCGATGCCAAAGTGCTTTTTGGAGCCTTTTCCTGCATTGCGCAGCCCCGAGCCCGGCCACGCTCAGCTGCCGACCCCGGCTGGGGGCGGCGGGGGGAGCCGGGGGGCTGCAGCCCACCCCCACCAGCTTGGCCTCTGCTGCCCTTCAAATTATTGCACACAGCAATTCTCTTCTGCTTGAGAGTCCGCCAGGTTGTTATTCATCCTGAAATCCTCATTAAAGCGCTTTAATTCCTCCCTTTCGTTAGCTAACCGGCTCATCTGTTTGCATGAATCCTTCTCTCTGTGCCTGAGCCATTGAAATCCTGATTTTTTTTTCCTTTCCCCCCGTGTTGCCTCTCCAAGCGGCAGCCCCATGCGTGTCCGCTCCACCTGAGCTTTGGCAGCGAGGGCCGTTTGGAACGAGGAAATTGGGGCATTTCTTTAATCATTAAGCTGGAATCATTAAGCTTTAATCAGGCCAAATTAGGGTTTTGAATCCCGCTGCCTCGCATCAGTCTCTAATTGTATGAACTCAGTCACTCTTGAAGCAAAGCTGTCCCGGGGCTCTGGCCTCCCCGGGTGGAGAGCAGCGGGCACAGGGCCACCGGTGTCCCCCAGCCCGGAACCCTGTGACTGCGGCAGCAGCGACGCTTCCCAACCTTCTGGCTGCTGGGAGCTTGTCCCTACTGCAGGAGAGGACACCCCTGGAAGGGGACCGGGAAAGGGTTCCTGGGGCTGCTCTGCAGGGAGCCTGCCCAGCCCTGCACCCCCAGAGCTGCGTGGCAATGTCAGGGGCACTGGTGGGACGGTGCCTCCCGACAACCCCCATACCTTTCCTCCTACCCTGAAGGAGTTTCATAGAATCACAGAATCATTTGGGTTGGCAGAGACCTTTCAGATCATCCAATCCAACTGTTCCCCCAGCCCTGCCAGGGCACCCCTGCCCCGTGTCCCTCAGCCCCACATCTCCACGGCTTGGAAACCCCTCCAGGGATCAGGGGGACTCCCCCCCTGCCCTGGGCAGCCTGGGACACGCCTGGGCAACCCTTGACAGTGGGCAAGAAATTGTTCCTCAGCTCCAACCTCAGCCTCCCCTGGCTGGGGCAACTCGAGGCTGGTTCCTCTTTCCCTCCCCTCCGCTCCATCTCTGCTCATCCCCAGCCTTCCCTGGGTGCTTCAGCGGCAGCGCTGGCACGAGGGGGAGTGGGGAGCGGTGATGCATGGTGGCATCTGTGCCAGTCGTCTCCGCTCCGACTAGTTCATCACCTCTTGTCTCCCATAAAAGCAGCTATTCACAATATAATGTGAATGAATTCTCATTAAAGCCTGCTAAATTACTCCGAGACAAAGCCAGGCGCCAGCGCGCGGGCTGCTTTGCCAATTCTTCACGGCGTGTTTAATTTACCGCAGAGTCCTCGCCTTCCACATTTAGGAGGGTGCTGCTCAGCCCCCGGCTGGCACCATGCGGGGGGATGGCAGGACCTTCCACCCCCACAGCACCCCAGAGCCGCACCCCGGCTGCTGCCTGGGTGAGCTGGGAGTGGGAACCCCAAGACCTCCCCTGCCCTGGGGCAAAAGCAGCCGGGGAAGCCACAGCACCGGCTGCCTCCTGCCCTTGGCCCACGCTTGGCTTTTGCTGGTGCATTGCTGCGGGCAGGACCACGGCCGGGCGAGACCCGCGTGAATCACAGCGCCGGGGACTTGCCACCCCGACGGGCGCATTCTGTGTTGTGCAGCACCCACCGGTGTTACATCACCCAGGCTAAGAGTGAACCGCAGAACTCTGTTGCAATGCAAAAAGCAGAATTCCTGTTGCTGATAGAATTTCGCAGAATTTACCCTCTTTTTTTTTTTTTTGTCTTCTTTTTTTTTTTAATGCATGTGTTTCCCCACGCTTTCTGAATTTCCTGTAGCTCAGCTGATTGCGCTGACTTTCCTCCCACTCACGCGTTCACACCAAGAACAACGCAAGTGAGAGGAGGACAGGTTGGTTTTGCCCCGATAACGGTTCCCCGGCGCAGCTCGTACAGCCTGGGGAACAAAATACGGGGGTTTTGTAGTTCGTAAGTACTTCCCCCAAACCATCTGAATCTCAGCTGAGCTGAAATCTGGGGTTTCTTTCCAGACAGTGCCATGGGGGTGATGCTCTAGAGACAACGCTCTTAGCTCAGGTCATGACCCCGTGTTGGCCAACTGCTGGTGGTGGATGTGCTGAGTCCTCTTGTATGGAGAGAACCCCAGGGAGGGGCTGGGGCAGGCGCAGTGGGAGCCAAGAGGCACATTTCGATCAGAGCCAGCGGTGGTTTTCAGAGCTCTGCTGGATGCTGCCTTGGAGGTGCCAGAACTGGTGGTGCCTCTGACAGCTCAGGGGTTTGCTGTGAGTCTGTCTTATACTGTAAGCCATGACTTTCTGCGATGGTTTTGCCTCGGTGAGGTTTGGGACTGGTATCCACAGGGAATGCATTGCCAGCAGTGTCACATCCCTCACCCTAAATCCCTGCATTGGGAAGTTGCATATATATTTTCTATAACGAAAAATTGTTGGTGCTGAGGGTGGGGAGAGCCTGGCCCAGGTTGCCGCGAGAGGTGGTGGCTGCCCCATCCCTGTCCCCATTGCAGGGGAGGTTGTTGGGGGCTCTGAGCAACCTGCTCTGGTTGCAGATGGCCCTGCTCCCTGCAGGGACAGGGTTGGAAGAGATGACATTGAAAGGTCTTTTCCAAGCCAAATGGTTCCATGATTCTGTGGCCAAAGATACCCAGACTGAGTCTGCCCATGCACTGGACAATGACAACCCTCTTTGTCCCCATCCCGACTGCCCCACCCGGCCATTACGGCTCCTCACAGATGATTTGGCATCGGGCCGTGACACGGTACCGCTGGGTTCGCATTGTAACCTCTTATTACAAAACCCTCAGCGCTTCTCCGGCTTGTTTCGCCTGTTATCATTTTTCCCACAATGCGCTCGCATGATCCTCTCTCAGACTTAACCGCATGGCAACCACATCACATAATGCAACTTCTGTTCGGAGATTATTCTCTCTTTCTCCCCCTCACCCCCATTGTTGCTTTGCCAAGTGTTTTTTTTTTCTTCTAATTCTGAGAAGCTGAATTTAAAAGAGCAGCGTCTCCGGTGCAAGGACATGCTTAGGAGGCAGCGTGAGCAAATCAACTCGACAAGTGTGTTCGCAGGAGTCAAACTCGGGGTGGGGGGGGAAGCTGTGAAAAAAGCAAAACAAAAGCCCCTCCAAATGTCTATTTTTATTTTATTTCGTTTTCTGGAATGTCTCATCACATGAAATAACAATGTGTCCCGGCGAAAAGACTGCAGACGGGCTCCAGCAAAAGGGCAGCTGAGGAAAAGATTTCTTTAGAAGTAGGTTTTTAGATGCAATCCATCACAAATGCCAGTTCCCGGCAGGATCGGGATAAACAACAACGGCGACGACAAAAAAGCTCCACTATCTGGGATGTGGGTTCGCCATCGTGATGCTGGAAACTCGCTGCCTGCGTCCCCGTGGTGTGGGACCGAGTATCACTCCGGCTCTGGGTCCTGCTTTCCAGGGAGGACGCGAACGGCTCGGAGCTGCTCCAGGAGCGAGGGAGAGCGAGCAGGGTCTGAGGAACGTGACAGAGGAGGGAAGATGGAAAGAAATGAGGTTGTTGAGTCTGGAAAAGCGAAGACGTCAGGAAAAGGGGGATGTTTTCAAATCCTTTGGCTGCACGGGGCTGTGGTACAGAGGAAGGGCCTGACACGGTTCTTGAGCCCTGGGACTCCAGGAGGCTGCAAACCCGCTGCCGTCCAAGCTCCACTGCTCTGATGAGCACTGGAAGGATGGAGAAGTTCACCAAAACCCAGGCGGTTCTGCCCAAAGTTCCCCATCGGTGGCAGCCACCAAGGCACGGCCCACTTCTTTGCACTGCTTCTGGTGCGAGTGCTCACGAAGGGCAAAAAAGAGTGAGGATTTCTGCCCTGCCTCCAGGGTCACGCAATATTTTACCTAAAATAAGCACTTTGAAATGAATTTCCCTGGGAGCAGCCAGTTGATGTGCTGGTGTTACACACGGGTGCCTTTGACACGAGTCCTTCGGTGCAGGGGACATAGCCCTGGGGTACAGGGGTGGAGGGGACAGCCAGTGTTTCCTGGGAAGCGTGTTTCAATCTGAGGTTTTGCTTAGGTTTGATTTTTAATAATTGTAAGCATGCCTCAGCTGTTGCTGAACGTCCTGGCCGAGGTGCCCTTCGCGGAGCTGCCGCCATCGGAGATATCAACAGCGAGGATGAAGAAGGGCCTGGGACACCTTCAGACTCAGACACCCTTTTTGTTCCTGTTGCTTTGACTTTAGAGCTGTTGGAAGCTGGCTTTGTGCAGGATCGAGAAATTATGCTTTGCATCTTTTTCCTTTCAAAACCACCCTACCTTCATCTTCCCTTCATTTCTGCATCTTTTAATTCTTGAGTCATCAGCCGTACTGGCCAGTTTAGCATAAGAAATGAAATTAATTCTCATGCTCAGGCTCCGAATGTAAATTCGTTTATTAATAATTTAAATGGATTTATTTATGCAGTTTGATATTTTTCAGGTTCAGGGAAGCAATTCATTTTTCTCGCGTTGATGATCAACAGACACCGTCATTAAGCTCCTTTTTTCCCCCTCATCCTCCTCTTCCATCTTCGCCTGCTAAACAGATAAAAGATCAGAGCCCGCTGGGCTCGGCGGGCTCCCAGGGAAGCTTTCCATGAGCTAATGTAAGTAAATAATTAATTTGACATTATCTTCTTTTTTGGACATTTCCTCCCTAGGAAAGGGATGGATTTTCCTTCCAAATCTTCCTTGGCCATACCAAGAGCTTCCACCAGATGCATGAAACCTCCGAGGGGAGCATCAGCAGCTCCAAACCATCGCGGCGAGGCTGGGGAAGATCGTCTGGTGAATGTCGACATGTTAATGGCAGCCACAACCTCATCCTCCAACCTGGATCGGGATAAACGGTGAAGGCGTCTCTGTGGGTTGTGGTGGAATATTTTAAGCGAGAGTCACTTGTATTTACTTAGAATTAGATGTCGCCGAAACAAAACCCACCATCTGAAAACCCACAAGGCCAAGCCCACCCCTCAGGACAGCTCTTTGCACCTGGTTTTCATCTGTATAAAGGACCCGCCCAGCCCTTGGGGTCAGGATACCACAAAACCTGGGGAAGGTTTGAAATTTAGATCCCTTTCCTTGTGGCTTGGAGCTTTCTGAGATGAACTGAACTTTCCATCAGTCTGGATCTGCTTTCCTTCTCCTCTGAGATGAAGTCCCTCTGCCGAGCCCTTCAGCCCTGCACGAGCCTGGCCTGGCCACACGCCGCGTTACAAATCTGAAACGTTATTTCAAAGACTCAAAACATTTTTTTGCCCCCAGACTGCTGAGCAAACCCGATCGCATCGACACGAGGCCCGAGAGTCAGGAGAAACTCTTGATTTTCGCTTGGCTGAAGCACAGGGGACGTGCTCCGTGCTGGAGATTTCCCTTTCATCCCTTGCTCGCCAGAGGCGCAGAAGATGCGAGCTCTGCCGTACCACGACACCGGCAAAGCGCCAGCTCGGCCGCGTGGCCGGCCTCCCCACCATCCCCCTTCTGCTGGCTTTTCTGAACCTTTAGCATTTCTCTTTTATCTCACTCTTGCGAGCTTCAAAGACGCCGTGAAGCCAAGTTCTGCCTTCCTGCAGATGGGGAATAACCAGCTCGTGCTTCCCGTACTCGTCCTGCAGAACTGGAATTGATTTATTTGGGTTTCAGGAGCCACTACACAGCAGTTCCTGGGCAGATGCAAAACCAGGCTTCTCAGAAGCTTTTTAGCATCCTGGCTGGAAGGCCGATGCCACCAGCCTCAGCTTTTGACTGCAGAAGTTTATGCAAATGGAAGCCCTCTTCCCCGCTGGCCTGTTTGTGCAGGCAGGAAGCGACATGAAGTTTGCCGGAGCCGTTCTGTCGGAAAACTCTTGAAAATCTCCCCGCGCCGGCTTTGGTGTGGGCATGAGACCAAGGCTCCTGAAAGGAGCAGTGGGAGCTGAAGTCAGGGGAGGCGGTTGGAAGGAGATGAAGGTATCTGCCTTATGCAGGTGGTTCCACCAGCCTCTTGCTCAGCAAGCCGGGCTCCCCTCTGCAGGAGGTTTGTCCTGCCCAGGAAGCAAGTTGAAGAGCCCCCCCAGCATCCATCATAGAATCATTTTCGTTGGAAGAGACCTTGAAGATCACATAGTCCGAACCCAGCCCTGCCATTTCCTCTTGTCCTGGTGCTTGTTCCTTGGCAGCAGAGCCCGACCCCCCCTGGCTCCAAGCTCCTGAATTTCAGGGAGTTGTGCAGAGCCAGAAGGTCTCCCCTGAGCCTCCTTTGCTCCAGGCTCAACACCCCCAGGTCCCTCAGCCGCTCCTCCCCAGCCTCCTGCTCTAGCCCCTTGCCCAGCTCCGTTGCCCTTCTCTGGCCACGCTCCAGCCCCTCCAGGTCCTGCTGGGAGGGAGGGGCCCAAAGCTGAGCCCAGGATTCGAGAGGGTAGTTGTCTCACCGCAGATACGCACGAGAAAGCCGCAGCTTCGCGAGATGACAACACTCGTCTTTCTTGGATCACAAGCCTGATCTGTCAATTAGCAGACGGAGCATCAACTCCAAACGCCGTCCCCAGAATAGCAGCAGCAAAGTGTTGAAGAATCTATTAAAGTTATTTTAAACTCTGTAAACTGAGACACGCGGCTGTTGGCGTTGCCACAGCGCTGCAGGACACACCGCTTGGCTTTCCCTCCGATTATTTTGGTCCCTGTGTGCAGTTTTGCATGGTGAGCCCAGTGCCGTGGGTGAGGCCCAACGTGTGTTGAACCACAGCGCTTCCTCTGATATAAGACACAGGATATGGCTCCTTGTATGGGTCCCAGCTTCTCTTCTCCGTGCTGTCCTCCACCAGATCGCTGACCTGGGATAGCCCCTGATGGACGCATACCTTGGGAGATAGGATGAAGCTGCTGAGGCAGCTTCATGGGCTCCCCTGCAGGGAGCAGGGCCATGTGCAACTAGGGCAGGTTGCTCAGAGCCCCCAACAACCTCCCCTGCAATGGGGACAGGGATGGGGCAGCCACCACCTCTCGTGGCAACCTGGGCCAGGCTCTCCCCACCCTCAGCACCAACAAGTTCTCCCTTCTCTCCACTCTCAACCTCCCTCTGGCAGTTCCAACCCATCCCCCTTGTCTTGTCCCCACAGGCCCTGCTCCAAAGTCTGTCCCCATCTTTCTGCCAGGCCCCTTGAAGCCCTGCAAGGCCCCCAGAAGGTCTGTGCGGAGCCTTCTCTTCTCCAGGCTGAACACCCACAGCTCTCCCAGCCTGAGGGGTTCCAGCCTTGGATCAGTTTTGTGGTCCCATCAGCTTCCTGTGAGAATCATTTGCCTTAAAACCAATGAAAACATAACCCCTCCTCCCTCCAAATCCCAGGAAATGATTCGAAGGAGAAGGAAATGCCGCAGGTAGACACGGAGGTGTCTGAGACACAGCCCAGAGCCCGTCTGGGAACGCTATCTGCATAACCACGGTGTTCTACACCCCGCCTATCCCATGTAACCCTTCACAAGGAGCATTATCTGCTGCAAAAATCTCATTTTGGAGCATCTCTCCGCCACGAATTACCACGCGCTCAATCAATTCAGCCCATTGTTCGAGATCCTGCAGTTGGGCGATTAATCATCAAACGTAATTGAAATTATGCAAAGAACAAACAGGGCCCGTGGAGATGCTCAGGGAGGTTTGCTGACGAGAAACAGGGGTGACAGTGACCGGGATGCACCGGAGGGACCTTCCACCCACATGGCACAATGGTGGCTGGGCCGCACACCGGCTCCTTTAGCTGAGGAACCCCATCCAAGCACCAGCTGCAGAATCAGAACGAGCTCCCACCTTCCCAGCAACTCAGAAACTCTGCAATTCTTCTTCTAAGCCTTTAAAACACTGGGAAGGATGCGAGGCTTCAGGTTCTGGCAACTTGGCTTTGCTAGCTGGCAAAGGTGCTGGAGATTCTCCCAAGAAAGAAAAAACCAAGAAAGCCAAAAAACCCCCACAAACCAAGCCCAAGCGCCATGCTCTTGCATCCTCCAGAAAAAGTGAAGGAAATCCCTGCCCAGGGGAAACACTGGCCCAGGCTGCCCCGAGAGGTGGTGGCTGCCCCATCCCTGTCCCCATTGCAGGGGAGGTTGTTGGGGGCTCTGAGCAACCTGCTCTAGTTGCAGATGGCCCTGCATCCCTGGACTTGATGAGCTTGAAAGGTCCCTTCCCACCCCAACCATTCCATGACTCTATGGGTCTGTGATGCTCAGAGTGAATTTCTCTGGTTTGTTCCAATTTTGTGGAGAAGGACGGACACTTTTGGGCTGATTTGAGCCACTCCGAGCTCACGCTGGAATATTTTCATGCGAGAAAATAAAAGTAGTTTTTAAAAGGATCTGAGGGGTTTCTGGAGATGTACCAACAGAGTTTGATCACATTTTCAGTAATATTTCTTATTTTAAAAAGACGAAAACCAAAGCAGGCAGCGAGTCCCCGCAAGAGAGGCACGAGGAGCCCACAGAGCCACCGGCAGCCTGGGACCCCTTAAGCCACCCGGGCTCCCCCTCTCCACACAGCATTTTAGAAATCCCTAATTCATTGGTTTTTCTTCCTCGCAGGTGGAGAACTGGAGGGCAGCGCGGCGCAGCCTGCCTGGCTTCCCGGGAAAGCGGTGGAAGGACATTGATTTATGATCAAAAGGCAAAAAAAGCAAAGCAGAATAAAAAGAATACTTAAGACTTAAAAACAGGGAAATCTCGTTTCTTCCTGTGTAGGTGTTACCTGGGAACCTTTCATGTTGCACTTAAATGGAATTAAGAATGAGGGGAACATCACCCTGGGACTCGCGCGATCCTTGTAGCCCTCTATTAAAATTAATCCCGGCATTGATCTGTACAATTTATTAATAGCCCAGCACGGGGAGGGGAGCGGCCCCGATAAACATGCCCAGCCCTCGCTCGAGCATCCCGGCTGCAGCGGGTTCCTCGCCTTGTTGTCACCTCGACGCCCGGTGATTTTATAATTGGTCCGAGTCGTTACCGTCCAAACCCCGCAGAACCAATTAACCACCGTCCTCCCTGACCCGGGCTCTCCGTGACGGGGAGGGAACTAAAGACTTGAAACGAGGAGAGAGAAAAAAAAAAAGCCACGAGAGCAAAGACCTAAATCTTTTTGGCTGCCTGATTAATAATCCTGTCAGGCCTATCACAGGCACTAAACAGTAATGCTGGTTGCAGCTGAATTTTTTATACTTTCTATTAATCTTTAATGATAGCTTGGTCACCTAGTCTCTTTTATCTTGTCAGATAAATGTATGGTTAACAGGATAATGAGATTTCTGAGGCTCTGTTCTAGCTTACAGCCATGCAGTGCATGGGGTGACCCCTGCCCCTGCCAGGGAGCGGAGCGGAGGTGATGGTAATTGCTGGATGTGCTGTGAATGTATTGGAAGCTGATGGATGGTTTAAACTTTGATTTGAGGTCAGGAGGTCCCTCGGCTCTGGAAGGCAACTGTGGTTTTATTACTTGCAGGATCTGATGGGGATGTAATTAGATTTAGCTATTGCTTTATTAATAAGTAATTGTTCCTACTATTGCTTTGGGTTAGCAAATATATTCAGCTGATAATTTAGGGCATTGATACGGCTTTATTTATTAATAAATGGGAATGTATATTTTTGCCTGGAGCAAAGACTAGCGCAGAACTCTGTCTGGCCACTTCTCCCGGAGTGAAGGATTTGTTCTTTATTAATTCAATAATTAACCTAATTCTGGGAACACAGCCTGGCCACGGAGAGCGTGCATGTGCCGGTGGGGATGCCGGCAATTGTGTGGACACGCACAGAGAAGAGCACCCAGGGACCTCGAGGGATGTGGAGATCCCTGTGGGTGCTCAGCACTGTGCCTGAGCTCTCCCCTAGCTTGAGATCCTCCCCGTGACCTGGCTACCAGCACCCGTGCCACCCCAGCCCCGTGGGGCACTCGTGGGGCTGCTGGGAGAGACCCTGAGACTGAGGGTAGAGGGATATTTAGGAAAAAATTCTTCCCTGCAATGGTTCCCCAGACCTGGCCTGGGCCACCCAGGGCAGCGCTGGGTTAACAGTTGGACAGGATGATCTGAAAGGTCTCTTCCGACCCAAACAATTCCATGATTTGCCAGGGATGGCTGATCAGAGCCTTGTTATGAGCATCCACATTTGCTCACGGAGTTGGCCATGGAGTATCGGAGCTCTCTGGATTGCCTGCTTCCCCCACCTGCACACTCTGCATGCCTCCAAGCCCTCCTCATCACCACCAAGGTACAGAAGAAGCCACCAGAGCACAGGGAGGGCTCTCTGAGCCTCCTCTGCCTCCCTGGGCATCCACAGCGCCAGCAGCTCTGAGCCCCTCGCTTTGCAGCCCACCACGGGAGATGTGTTGAGCTGGTTCCTGCTGGTGCCTTTCCCTTCCCTTTTTATTTTCCAGAAAGCGCTGGGCTAAGAAGGTGTTTGTGGCAGCACCATGAAGGTGCTGAGCACCTCGCCCAGCCCGATTCCCGAAGGGCTGTGGGTGCTGAGCATGGGCACACTAGAGTCAAGCGCTCCCTTCATGCAGCCAGAGCAGGGCACTCGTATTTTGGTAGCCGGGTGGCTTTTTGTTGCTTTGCTGCTCAAAGGAAGCTCCTTGCATTAATTATGTTACCATGTAGAAAGCTCTGGCCTGTCATAGACTTGTTTTCTCTCTCTTTTTTTTTTTTTAAGCTCTGTTTTTCATAAAGTGGTCCTAAAATGACACGGAAAGCAGCTGCTTAAGCAATTGTGCCAATTAATGGGTCTCTGAAATTAAAACGCCTACACAGTCTAGATGAGATTTCTCCAGGAGGGAATTCAGCAATTGTCTTCATGATAATCAGGCTTGACTTGTCTTAGCACACATTAATAAAAAAGCAAATGCATTCAAAGAGATGCCCTTTAGTGGAGAATATCCACAATATAGTAATGAGTCTCCAAAAAAAAAAAAAAAGAAGGAGAGGGGAGGGAGAGAGGAGGGAGAGAGGAGGGATGCTGAGCTGGCTCCAGCCTTTCCTTCGGGGAGGGAGACTTGGAATTCATGTCATGGACTCGCTGGATTCTCCTGCTGCAGCTGCTGAATATAAATCTCCACTCGCTGCGGAAGGGGAGCGGTGGCATCGGCTAAGGAAGGGCCACCACAGGGTGGGAACTGATGTTGGGAACACCAGGGGCTGCAGGGACTCCCCCGGCCCAAGGGCTGGGGCTCAGGGCTCACCCAGGGGCTGCAGGGAGCAGCGCAAATGCCAAACTCCTTATTCCATAGAATGGTTTGGGTTGGAGGAGACCTTGAGTATCATCGAGTCCACCCATTCCCCCAGCCCTGCCAGGGCACCACTGCTCCGTGTCCCTCAGCACCACATCTCCACGGCTTGGAAACCCCTCCAGGGATGGTGTCCTGGTTTAACCTCTGCTGGCAGCTAAACACCCGCAGCCGCTTATCCACTGCTCACCCCCAAAACCTCTTCACACTCGCTCCTCTGGGATGGGAAGGAGAACTGAGAGGAGACCCCAGGGGTTGAGATAAGGACAGTTCAATAAAACACCACAAAGAGAGAAGGAAACACCAGCACTAA
>WEIS01093338.1:0-19853 GCA_013389965.1 Todus mexicanus
TCGATTTGTGCTTAGTTGGGACTACGGCCTTGTTGGAATTAGTTTTACATTATCCTGTTTATATCTTTATCTCATGTCACAACTCTAAAGGGCTC
Source organism: Todus mexicanus (assembly GCA_013389965.1). Lineage (NCBI taxonomy): Eukaryota > Metazoa > Chordata > Aves > Coraciiformes > Todidae > Todus > Todus mexicanus. The sequence continues at coordinate 96 of WEIS01093338.1, forward strand.
TGCCTTCCACGGGACACCATTAAAACGTGCTGTTAAATCTCTATGCATGCTGTGTGCTTCTGTAGCATTCATTTAAGAGCTATGAAACAGATAAATGAGGGGAGAAAGTCATTAGTGGACATATAAAGGGCAGTAAGCGTTCTACATGCTTTTTAGTGCCTGCCTGGAACAACTGAGACTTTCTTCTGCCTCGTCTTTCCTCGTCAAGATGTACAGTCTCCCAGTAGGCAGCAAGAGTCATTCTTTTTAATTAGAGGCAAACAGCAACTTTATACGTTTAGATTAGATGAGATATCCAACAGACAGAGAATCCTTTCCTCCATTGCCTCCTCTTTCTCTAACTTGGGAAGTTGTTTCCTTGCTCACTCCTGCAGTGTTGTATCAGAGGCCTCCAAAAATTCTGGCTGCTCCAACAGAATTTAGACAGTTAAAAAAAAGTTTGCAGTTAGCACTGACCGATTGTAAACGTGTCCTGTGCCGACCCCAGAGTTTGATCCCATTCAATTCCTTTGGCTTTGTTTATAGAGCTAAGTAGATTTAGAAAGCAAGCGTCTATTCATGACCCAACCTGATCTAGCTTCTATGAGATCATGTGAAATGCCTGGAGCAAAGCAAATAATAAATATAACTCAGCAAGACTGATGTTCGTTCTTTTGCAGATGAAGCGAGCGGCCTGTTTTCACACTAGAGTAGAGTTGAACCTAGCAAACCAAAATCTAAGAGCAAGGCCTCACACTTTCTGGAATATGAGATGAAAGGAGTAAGCATTCAAGAAGATGTTGAGTCAAGTGGTTGCATAGCTAGGTTGGGAAGCAGCTGATGGAGCTTGCAGGGCAGCAGGCTAAGAATGGTGAAATTTCACTCTAGGTCTGCCTTCTGGCATCGCTTCTCTTCTAACATCTCCCTATAGATCATGTAGGTTGTCACGTCTCCCTGGCAGATCCTGTGTGCTAGCAGTTCAATCTACAGCACAGCCAAAACCTATCTGAAATTCACTAAGTGGGAAACTGTGAATTCTGTCTGTTTTGGGGAGTAAGAGGCGTTTGTTAAGTCACTCTGTTTTGCATGTCAGTATGCAGTGGCAGTCTGTCACTCACAGGGCATATCCAGCACCTGTATTTGAATTTTCAAGCTGCAGACTCAGGAAATGAATATGTAAAATCCATCTGTTTGATCTCACATACACCTGCTTAGTTGAATCCACTATCAGAGATGTATGCACACTGGCGTCTGAGGACACTCAGATCTCTCCCACTATTTGCCTCACACTCGTTGATCATTTTTCCCAGTATATTAGCCATGATACAGGTTTAAAGTAGGAGATTCCTGAGACCAGTTATACATTTCTGCAGTATTTGTATTGTGTTTCACTGAGAACTACAGAAAAACAGCTGGAGAAATGAGACCCCAAAGTCTACATCTGAAGCAGACCGCAGACTTTTTGTATAACTGGGCAGAGCAGGTGGCAGTGCTGTGGCTCCAGAAGTTAGGGTCTGAACTGGAAGGGAATGGAGCCTGCTTACCAGAATGTGGAACAGGAACAGAGTCACTCCATTTTCCTCACCACAAGGTCTCTTTCAGGCTGTTCTTCATATACCATGTACAGGTAGAGCATTTGTAAATTAGCCTTTTTCATATTAGACGCATTTCGAAATTTCTCGAAAGTTTTGATCTTGTTAAATTCTCTCTCCTTCTGGTCTTGCGCATCTTTCTTCCCTTAATACTTTTGGTTCCGCTGTACCACAATACTAAATGTAGTTTTTGTCAGTGCATCAGACTGGCAAGCTTCTCCACATCAGGCAAGGCAAAACTCTACAAAATCATTCTTTCTCATCGATTTCAATGAACCAAAAATTGCCAATCAGTGACTTGTTTCAATAAAATGAATCAGAGCAAAAGTTAATTATGTTATTAGCCCATCTGATGCTAATTATTTGTGGTCTAAAACGCTCTATTTGCAGTGCTCTGCTTCCAGCCATTTGCAGTGTTTCAGTACCCAATCCACTCTTGTTCAGTGTTTGTTTAACACAAGAGTGACACCCACTGGTTTATTGGATACTTCTTTCCATGGTACCACAGAGTTAAAACACAAAACAAAATATAGCATTAAAAAATGTTTTCAGCGTTTCACTGTGATTTGTTGTGCTTCAGTGAAGTATCAGGGTGGATACTAAGCTGCATCATCAGGTACAATGTTCTTGCAGCATATTGAATCATTGACAAATAGGATAAAAGAGCACAGAGTTTGCCAGTAGTTCACAACATGATTGAGCTGCTGAGAGAAGTCAAGCACCAAAAGTTACTAGTGCATTTAATGGGCTCAAAATCTGACTATAACACAGAAGTGATCCAATGTGAAAAAGTCATTATGTGATCTGCTGCTTCTGAACAAACTGGGAATAAAGTACAAGAGTCTGATCCCCACTCACTGTCTAACCCACAGTCACAGAAAAATGCCCTCTGTTAAGGACAAGGGAGTGGGTTTCATGCCAAGTTGTGTGCTTTCTCAGACTTCTCTCATCTTTGATAAAGTTAATATTTAGCAGGTTTATTTTGGAGCCTTGACTTACAGTGCAAATAGTTTTGGTCCCAGTCCTATATAGTTAGAGTGGAGGAGTGGAACTGTCCCAGAAACGACACTCCTACAAGCCCTGGAAGCTGTGGCTCTGCTCTTCCAAAAGGGGAGAGGACATGGGTGGAGCTTAGAGGAGCGGCATATGCTCCCACCTCAATAAGCAAATTACAAAAGAAAACATCTGTCTGCAAGCGCTGTTGTGTGCAGTCCTCTCTCGACCCCAGGCTGCTCTGCTTCCCCCCTTTTCTCCGTCCTGCTGCTGGGAAAAGGAGGACGACTGGTTACAAGGCAGAGTCTAGAGCTGAGTGAAAAAGGCACTCCATTACTTGCCAGCAATCTGGTTCCCTGGTGTTGCTGGGCATTTTCGGGTTTGTTCACGTGAACAGAAGGTAAATGTGTTTCACTGGTACCTTCACATCGCTTGTAATGTAGGGACTCTCCTAACAGAAGGCAATAACTGGATAACTCCAACTTTATCAATGAGAAGCAAGATAGAATTCACTCTGAATAGCCTGAACCATTTTTTTTTCTATTCCAATTAAGACTCCTTTAAAACACTGTGCTTCAGGGCACAATTAAGTGCTCTAGGCACTCTGAAAATCAGGTGTCTCTGGCAACCAAAGAGAGGGATTCCAAAGAGCCTTGGTCATTGCCTTTTCCAAACAGTATGAAATGCTTTGGTGCATGATTCGGAAATATTTGCAGCCTTAGTCTTAGGAAGCATACTTAATTAAAAAAAATATAGTCTTGTTTTGCCAAAAGTCAGTTTCTTACTGCAGGTCAAGCCCAGGATATGCTAAAATAACAGACTGTAGTCTTGGCATGGGTAGTTCCTGACCTAGACAATTAACAAGGCATTGAAATCCTAAAGGAATTTATTGGCATCAGATGGCAGAGCAGGCACAATATTCTGTTCATTTTAACTGAGCTAATTTGTCGTTTCCACATGAGCATGACTACCTTCATCCTCTTTATTTGTACAGCTGTCCTGAGACTGTAATGCTGCGGTAGTCACATTGGATGGGCACAAAGAATAGATGGGATAATGGATGTTATGACATGGTATCAGTTTGGTCTTAACAAAGCTCCCAGTCATTATCAGTTTTTGAGCTGAAAGAAAGAGAGACAATCCACCAGCTTCACATGGCATGCTAAAGTTGGATCAGCTGCCAAACCTATTGTGAGCTCTGGGTCCAGTGACTCTGCTTGATGACTTCACCACCTCCTACTGAAGACATAAACCATGGAGTCAATTAAATTCACAGGGTAGAATCTAACAAAGACATTTTATCAGCCTAAAGGACCACATGTCCTGGAAGTGTTTATTGGTTAATTATGATGGATAATTACCACAGAAATCATACGGTATCTCAAAATCAAAAATCAAAATTGCGTTTCTTCAGCTGTCCAAAGGATCTCACATGACTTCAAAATTTTCTCTTTCAACTCTTGAACGCAGAGCATATACACTATGAATTAAAAATTGATATCGAAGTTGCTGCAGAAACTTGTCCACAAAATGCTTTGTTAAGACAAAGGCATTAGAGAGAAATATCTTATGCATTATTTTTCTTGCTAGTGAATGATACATTTTGCACAGTAACAGCCAGCTCAGTGTACTAACAAAACATACCACTTCCAGGAGAGAGAATGGTTCAAACACTTGCATTTCACTATAGTAGGCTCAAGCATTTCACTTTGCTGATACTCAAAGTCATGCTTTAATTAAAATGGTTGCCCAGTCTTTGTTTTATCGAGTGTTTAAAGGGTGTAACAGCTGCTTTAAGAGTACTTCAATGAGTAAGTTCCGTTTTACAACAGAGGATGTGCGAGGCATTGCCAGTAGAGAGGCTGCAACTGGTCATGCAAGCAAATACTTAAATTAAACACCCAGAATCCTGACTGTCCATTCGTTGTTAATAGGGATGTGGAATCAGCAAGTTTTAACACTAGTAGCCCTGAAATTCTGTAATATTTTACACTGCTCAAGTTATGGTATCAAGAAAATTGTAAGACAACCTGCTGATTCTGCCGTGAAGCTTTTGTTGGTGACTTCACTGTAGGCAGGATAAAGGTTGAAGTGAAAGGAGCCAGTATCGACAAATGGAACAGGAGTTGGATACTTTTTCAGGTTGTCCCCATTTGTAAGTGTAGGACTTAATTTCCTAGCCCCTGGACTAAGTTCCCGTTCATAGCCTCAGGGCCAGTGCTGATCCAGTCCTGCTACCAGTACAGCATAAACCTGTAGTGTGTATGTTCCTGCTCCAAGCAGGTACTAAGTTCCCTGCTCTTAACTATGTGTTGTCTCTGGTTTGATTGGATGCCATACATACCATACACTGATGTTACTGATGTGTTTTAAAAGGCAAATAGAGAATAAATGAAAAGAAAGAGAGGTTTCGGTCCCTGCTTGCAATTCCCAGGGTGAGGCTTTGCTCAGACAGATTCAGTCCGTTGGAATGTTTACCTGAGTAGCAAGCAATTCACTGCTGTTGCTTCAAAATCATTTGACTCCTGGTGCTAACATACCTGCTTCCAGTCACCCAGGGTCTCTGTCATTTTGTTTTCCTCCAGTCCACTCATAGAAATCCACGCGTGCTCTGGCCGGTGTGTGAATGAAGGTTGTACTGAAATACCCTTTACTGCCCTCAAGTGGTCTTAGAGCCATTTGCTCTCCTTGGGAACGTCTGGGGCTCCTTTGGCTCGCTTTTTAATGATGCAGTGGCATTGATGGATTGATTGATTGATTGATGAATCCTGAAAAGAAATCAAAGCTCTCCTCAGCTGGGAAACAAAAACAAGTTATAAACAGAGATCATGATACAGAATGAAAGAGATGAGTAAGAGAAATAAAGACCTCTAAATACGTAGATTTTGTAGGGTGAAAGTGCAGACAGGTCACATGCAAAGTCTGATTAGAAAGCTTGCTTTATTCAGCACTTTGCATCTATGATTTAATAGTTGTTTAGCAGCACAGAACAAAACCTGCAGCAAATCCAAAACAACTTCATGCCAGTGTTATGGACTGAAAAATCCAGCTGGCATGGGAAGTATTTTTACTTCAGGAGAATATATATTACTTTGGAAAAATTAGAAATCCATAGAGGTGGTCTGTAGGACACTGCAGCTACAGATAGTCAATTTAGAGCTTTTTCTACATAACTGACATTTTTCAACCTCCCAAGTCACTCAAACACGATCTATTAAAGTTGATACTTTTTATAAATATGCTGGGTAATAACTATGATTTTTTTTTTTTTTTTCCTGCAGGAAACTTCACAACTTTTAAATAAGGCATTAAGATCTAAGGGTGATGGTGGAAGATATGTGAGGTAGAAAAAATTAAGGCAAATAGCATAGTCTGACTTAAAAGAAAGAGGGGAAACTCTCTATTTGCTCTAACTGTGTACAAAGACCCTTTGTCTGAAATAAGCTATCCCTTCTCTGGTGGCAAAACGAAGATGCTCAGTGCAGTCTTATGCTTGCAGGAGGTGATACATTGGTAGAGCCGTCAGGACCTGCAGTTTCTCCCAGGCATCTCAGAGAGGTGGTGCTGGAGACCTGGTGAAGGTGAAAACAAGCGATCACCTTGAGCAAGGTGTTAAACTTACAGGTTGTGTTCCTACAGAATCTAGTGCATGGCACAGACCTGCAGGCTGTGCAGCAAGCCGCTTTGGATCACCAGCGTGTGTACATTGGAAGCTGTGTTTTACCTGCACAGTCGCCTCTGAAATGCTGCCTGCTGCGAGGGTTACATTCACTGCTTTGGACTCATTTCAGGGTCAGCCTGGTGAGCTGGGAGCTCAGGGTCCGATTGGGTCCTTGGGATTTACAGGACCACCCGGTCTGCCAGGGGAAAAAGGACAGAGAGGTGAGAATGGGCAGCCCGGGCCCGCTGGAGAAAAAGGTGATAAGGTAAGAAACCCCACGGACAGTGCTTTTAGGTGTATGCAGCGTGCCATGTTAAATATTCGCAACTCAGAGCCTGAATGACTGAAAAGCACTTGCCAAACTATGCTCCTGCTCATGCAAAACTCTCACTGAAATTAATTACAGCTTTCTTGAAAAATTGTTTCAGGGGTTGTTTGTTGTGGATTACAAAATTAACACTGTCAGAAGACCAAGTGAAATGAAACTGAGCCAGGCTCTGAGTATTCTATATCATGTCACCCTCTGTAGCCTCAGAGAGGGCTGGGGGAGGTATGTGGAGCTGGAAGGAGGAGTGTGGTGCTTTTAGAAGTGCTGCACACTAAATGGAATTTTATTACCACTTAGGGAGTATAAATTGCAGTTCAGGTTCACATTTTCCACATTTTTCACAGCTGTACAACCCCTGTGCTTGGCTTCTGGTGCTTTATATGAGTTTCAGTGGCCTAATTCCACTGATCTCAGTGGATGGCTGAAATCACCAAGGCTGATATTGAGCACACCTAAAATGTAAGCACTGTAAATAGAATTTGTGCTGGTGGTGTTATCAAAACAGGAGCAGGGCTGTGAAAATGCATACTGCATTGTTTTGTAAGTTACAGGCAATTTCCCCTTCTCTGTCATTTTGTAACCTTCTGAGAAGGAATGGTATGAGAGAGAGTCAGACATCCGTGCAGCACTGTACCATCTGCTATACTGGTATCTGCTGGCTCTGGTCTCTTGCTCAGACCATGTAACTGTTCTCAGATATTTATTTCTGACAATTATGGCTTTTCATTCATATGCCAAACAAGACTGTTTCTTGTTTCTTGCTCTATAGTATCGCATATGCTTGTTCTTCATTCTTTTTAAGAGCAAATTACCTCAGCAGCTTTGTTTTCTTGTATCACCTGTTTTTAGGGCCCGACTGGAGTTCCGGGATTTCCTGGTTTAGATGGTGTTCCTGTAAGTATCAAATGAGTATTACTTTATAAAAAGCAATAAGAAGTCCAGTAATTTTAACCTGAATAGGGACTTAAGAAGGGAAGTGGGTCCTAAAAATATCTTTAGAAGCATGTGATTATGTATTTTTCTGAGTGTCTTCTTCAGTGTAGAAATGGGTGTGGTAGAATTGTATTCCTATGCCGTTATTAGTTTCATGTGGATCAAACAAAATTAAAATGTTATGTTTTGAAAGTGAAAACAGAAACTGAGTATTTGTCTTAGCATCTGCTTGTCAGCTGTCCACACTTCACACTGGGCTGTTGCCAGAAAGAGGTCACACGGCCAAAATTTAACCGCCCCCAGAAGAAGCTCCTCTCCCAATAAATGTATGTTCTTTTTGTAAAAAATGTTAATTAGAAACCAGTGTCCACAAATTGGGATGAAGAACATTAAAGATGGGAAGAAGGTAAAGTTGACAAAATCATTTCAGGCCAATGGCCAGGACACTTGCCTGGTGATTTTTCAGAACCCCCTAAAAAAAGGTAATTATTTGGGGCCAGAATGACTGTTTGTTCCTTACAAAAATGTTTAATTCTGTTAATATAATTTTTCCTCCAATGGAAAGATCATTCTAAGGGAAATATGACTGTTTCTATTGCCTAGTGTCTAAATTTCAGAAGAACCAACCCCTATCTGTGCATCAGACAGATGTAAAATGCCATTTGTTATACACAAAAACATTCTATCGATCACAACAGAAAACCTTTCTAATGCAAAGAGCATAAAGCGGGGACCACTGTGAGATGTTCTCTGTTTCAGCTCTGAGATACTTGTTTCTGATGTTTGTTCTGTTAATTTCAAAAGTAATTCCCTACTCATTATGGTGCATCTCTAATAAATATTAAAAACTGTCTTTCAGGGATTACCAGGGAGTGAAGGACCCAGGGGCCAGCGTGGTTTAGATGGCTGCAACGGCTCGAGAGGAGATGCAGGATTTCCAGGCGAACACGGCTATATTGGCCCAAGAGGCCCTTACGTAGGTGAAAGGCGCTCCTGTTGCCTGTGATAGTGTGTGTGTTCATGTCCCCTCCAAGCCAGCAGCTCTTTGAAGGAAAGCAGTGTTAGACTGTGGCACAAGCTCTGCACTGCACAATGAACTTCCAGGCATTTCCCATTCCAGACTAATGGGAGTGAGTGACATGTGGTGTCTTAACAGATTAAGTTTAAGCTTCATTGTGAAATAAGTTCCTATATCCTTCAAGTACGCACATCTACCTTGAGAGTTAAATTCTGCTTTGTTTCCCCAGTACGTAATGGCACCAAAGCTAATACCATTTCGAAGTACAACTGAGGAGTAGCAGCTTGAAACCATCGCACCATTTATCAATACTTGAAATTTCTGAAAAGCCATTATAGCAGGGACATACCTGAGATGAATTAACAGCAAGTGGAAGTTTCACTAAGTCTAAGTTCTGTAAATGCTTGAAGATTTGTAGTGGTTGATCATACAAGGTATAAGTAGATCTCTCCCAAACTCAGGCTCTTAGACTTTCATGTGCCTCTTTTTACACATCCCAGTTCATGACTGCTCTGTGCGAGCCTCTTCTTGCCAGGGTCTTTATCTGCGTACGTAGCAATAATTTCCGTTATAACACACTTAGCACTTTAGTATTGTTTGCTTTTGCTGTTAAAATGGAAAACATTTTAAAACTGTTTAAATAGTTGTGTTAGCTTTGCTCTCCTAAGGAAGACAAAGCACAGAGTCATGTCAGTAAGAGATACAAATTACTAGAGCACCACAGAAATTCTGCTGAACAGATCTACTCCCTGGTCTTTGACTTTTTGTGGAAACAAGTCTTAGTTCTGAACGATTAATAGCTGATTAGTTGGTCTAAGAGCTTCCTTGAAATTTTCCAAATAATAAACCCTGCAATTTACATGAGAAATCAAATGTATTTATCAGGAGCTAAATAAGACGCTGTGTGCCAGAGTGAAAAGATGTGATCAAAAATACAGCAATTAGAAAAAAACCCCATACATTTTCAGTGTTGGACCTGTAATAAAAGCTGTGAAATATACAATCTGATTTTTTAAAAAATATATAATAACCTCATTTATTACACCCATTAACCCTCCAAATGGTAAAATGACTTCTGCTCAAACTGTAATTTTACCTGTATTTTCGTACTTACCATGGCTTCCAAAATGAAGTCTTCCTTTTTATAATTAGTCAAGTGACATAAAGGCAAAATGTGACACGGGACTAATTACAGCATAAATCCTCCCAACTCCAGGAACATGCTCTTTGGCAGGCCTACAAAAGTATTTGCCACCTACAAAGAATGGGAGATATAACAGGCATGCAGCCTTGGATATGCACACTGAAATTCCACTGCAAATTAATTTAGCTCCCCAGAAAGGCAAGACACGGTAACCATATTTCCTTGCATACGAGAATGCTATTCCAACCTCGCTATGCAGATTGATGGGTTTTAAACCAATTTCTTGCACCACGTACCAACTTGACTGCATATTACAGCTAACATTTTTATCTTATTCATAACCCTGTGCTGTATAATTTTGTCTAACTCGATGTACATATTCATCAGCTTTACTTCTGTTACTTTGGCAATAATTTAGAAAAGAGAGTGGTTTCCATTTGCACACCCTTACATAGTCACGTAGAAGGTAAAAAATATATATATAATGATGTTTGATTACACAAGGGATCACATGTGAAATAACCAACGACAAATATAACTTTTGGTGTGTTTATTGTGTCCCCTAGCAGCTGTCGTTTGGCCTGTAATCTTCATCCTGCCTTCTATAGCCACATCCAGCTGCAGGCAGCTGTGACTCTCATTTTTAGAGCTGCACCATTCCAGGGATAAGTATTTTCCCTGTTTCATTCTGGGTTCAGGATCTGGGCAGCCAACGTATAACATCAGGAAACCAGTACAGTTTAAAAGGGGTTAAATTCTATGTAAAGCAGCATCCCATTTTATCGAGCTCAATCATTAAGTGATAACTTAGATTATATCCAGTACATTGGATTTCAAAGGAGAAAACCTCCAGAGTAACTTTAGTATACCTGTTCTTCAGCTATGTACGTATTGTGCTCTTAAGAGTCAACTGAGCATTACGATAAATTTGGCAAAAGCAATCATCTGTTCCTGCTAAATCAGATTGAGGTTTTGAGAGTGCTAAAACTCGCAAAGTTTTATAAAGGACTCCACAGCAAGTACCACGGGAGCTGAGTTTTTAAAAACACAGGGTGTACAGAAGGACATTTTACTTTTAAGGGGCTTGTTAGGTAAAAGAACAGCAAAATGCTCATTCAGTGATGGTTGTTCTACTGGATTACTTGGTGGTTGGGCACCAGGAAAGCACAGACTGAGAAATGACCATTTCGTAGAAATGTAGGGTATCAGAAAGTGGATCATGTTTTAAAAGACTTTTTTTTTTTCTCTTTAAAGGGAAATCCAGGGCAAAAAGGAGAAAAAGGAAATTCAGTGTATGTTTTGCATTTTGGAAAAGGACCTCCAGTAAGTATCTGATGGTGAAAAAGAGCGTATCTTGTGGGAAAACATATCTGGCAAATAGAATTGTTCTCGTAACTCCTCACACTGTTTAACAAAGCTGTGCAAAAAAAAGATCAGAAGCAAATATACAACTGAAACAGATAGCCTGTGATCTTATTAGCTATGAAGTTAGAAAATACCCACAACAAAGCATGTGATGATTCATTTGCTAAATGACTGTCATTACAGGGAGACAGAGGAGATCCTGGACCCCCCGGCATGCCTGTAAGTACAGTCAGGGGGTTCTATGCATGCTTTTTGTCTTGAATATCTTTCAAATTTTCCTTCTTAGTAAAGAATTACTGAGGTTTCCCCCTGCTTGCCTTAAATAGCAAAATTCTAGAGTACAGTGTAACAAACATTGAGTCCCGGTAGCCTGCCCCCATGAGCAGTCCATGCTGGCTGAAAAGGAGCAGGAATAGCCCCTACCCGTCTGCAGTAGCTGTGCGTTGGGCAGCTGTCACCCTGGTACTCACAGTTTACAGAATATTTGCTCTATAAAGTTCAAGATGCACAGAGATATGACACCTTCTTCCACAGCTCAGCAGACTGAGTCCAAGTGACGCAGGCATTTTGGAGAGACTAGTTTTCTGGAGAAAAGGGTAAGCTCTTGGTATTTTCACAAATAGACCTTTTGCCATTTTTTCCAGGGACCGAGAGGGTCAAGAGGTACAACGGGCCCGTCGGGATACCCAGGCCAACGAGGCTTGCCTGTAAGATCACCAGTTACTACACAGCCTGCCAGTTTCAGGACACGCATAAATTCTGGTCTACTAACTTTAGAACTTGCCTGAATCTGAACCGAAGCCTAAAAGTAATTTTTGAGGCAGATAATAAAAAGAGAGAATGTTGCCTTACCTTATGAGTTTGGAAGGGCAGGAGCATATGTTGTTCCTTCCCGTGCCTGTGTGAACATGCTTCATCTTGGCAGTCTGTGGCCATGGAGGAATGCTGTGAGTGCTCTCCCCTCATTCCCTTCCCCAAAGCCACCTTGTGGGGACAGGGAGGTGGGAAGCGAAAGAGCTCAGGCCTCCTGAAAGCAGTGACCAGGCAAAGGACGTGGTATGTTGGGATAGTTACACCCCAAGAGGAAACTGCCTCTGGGTGCTACCGGCAAGAGGAGGAGATTTTCAAAGCAAAGCTGTCTCTAAATCAGACACACTAACTTGTCTTTATTCTATTTAAAGGGTGTTCCAGGTTACCCCGGTTTACCAGGTGAACAGGTAAGCGATGACTTTTTATGAAGTTGTCAGTGAAATAATAATTTTTACAAATATTTGAAATGTCCCTTACGGTTATTTATTACCAAGTTTTTTTCAAAGGAGTTACCTGGTTAAATTCCAATATCAGCATTCTCTGATTATCTTCAATCTGTATTTGTTTGTCAATTAGGGAAATCCAGGTATTGGAGTGGATGGACAAAAGGGGGAGCCGGTAAGAAAACAAATATTATTAAATACATTGTTGCTGTAGAACTAGAAGTACAATAGAGTCTTTTTGGGCTCCTGGAACCCATTCATTTGTGGCTGTGTGCTCCCACTAATCACATTACAATGGAACGAGCAGTAACATCACAGAATCACATAATAATTAAGGCTGGAAAAGACCTCTGAGATCGAGTCCAGCCTATGACCTAACATTACGACAGCAACTAGACCATGCCACTAAGTGCAGCATCCCATCTTTTCTTAAACACCTCCAGGGATGGTGTCTCCACCACCTCCCTGGCCAGTCNACATGAGTTACCAAATAAATCAGTTCTGTCAGAAGGGATCCCTGTGTTGAGCTGCATACAGGAATGAAGCGTATTCTGGAGATTTTGAAAAGCAAGAATCGATATGTTCATTAGTGTTTACATAGCAGTTACCTTCAGTACAGACACTACCTAAATCACAGCAGCACCCTCTAGTAACAGTGGCTGCACCTGACCAGTCACTGAGTCTCGTCTCTTGCTATGCCCAGCAGCAGATGCCAAGGAAAGGGTATAAGAAAGGACAAGAACATAATAATAGTTCCTCTCCCAGTCTCCACCTATTACCATGCTCAGAACTTCGAGGACTGGTTTGGAATATGTCTCTACAGGAGCCCTGAGTACAGAGTTCTCATTTATTTCTGTAGCCGTAACATTATTTTTAATGACTAAGAATAGGCGGGGCTGAAGATCATCAACCTTGCTCGTCTGGGAACAGGATAAGGAGGCATACAGATCTCAGTACAAACCTCTGTTTACCTACAGGAGTCAGTACATGTTCAGTGAGCACAGAACTATGTAGTGCTGTAGGACAAGGGGAAAATGTGCCCAAGTCTCACTGGAACAGAACTGAATATCTCTCTACTGTTCATTTGCTTCCACAGGGCGATGTTGGACTTCCTGGGCCACCCGGGTTACCACTGCTGGTTGGACCTCCTGGAGCTCAGCTGTTCAAAGGAGAAAAGGTATTAAATTGATATTTAACCGTACTCAACTTGGCAAGTACAATCCTGTGATGCAATTTGTGAAAGGATGGCATAGGACAAATCTATCTTCCTGTAATAAACCACCAGAGGCTGTTCAGCACCCCTTCAGGAGAGAGGGAGAGAGAGAGTCCACGTGTGTGTCAGCTCATGTTGTTGGGAGAAGACTCTTGATGCAGAAAGATACTGCCCTTGCTTTGGTTTTCTTCACTTTTTGTCATGATCAAATCATATTTCAGGCATTTCAGGTAAAACTGGTTACTCTGCTGTTGAACCTCTTTTGTAGTTCTTCACAAGCATTTCCATTTTTGGCAATTACTCTGTGGGGGATTTCTCCAGAGACATGAAAATTAAGTGTGATTTTATTGGCTACTTTTGATACAAGCTCCTGTTATTTTACTGTACTTCTTCAATATCACACCTACTGTAGACACAGTAGTGTACATGAAAACATTAGAATGTTTGTTTGAAAGAATAGGACTTACAAAAATCGCCTTACAAAGCCCTACATTGGAGTCCCCACATCCTCAAGTCTGATTTGCTGGAATACGCAACTGGAAAGGTGAATTTGGCGTAGCCTGCACCTGCAGCCTCAACACAGGGAGCCAACAGATTTGGGTCTGTATTTGGGTCAGTATTGGATCTTAGGCTTTGATGATGCAAATGGCTGCTATGTACAAGTGTACGAGGAAGAGGGAAGGGTCCAAAAGCAAAGCAAGATGCAGGTTGCTGTGCTACACATGACACGATCTGACCATGGAGCCAGACGTGCATCCCATTCAGATTGGGGCTATCCACAAAAGTGTAGATTTATGCGTTTGAATACCTGCATCAAACTAAACAGAGCTGCAAACCAAAAAGAACTACTGCCACGCATGTTTGTAGGAACAAAGCCCCATTTAGCAGGTCCCTGCAAGTGAAAAGATAGATCTGCCTCCCTCCACAGTCATTATGCTGGTTTGATGGCGTTAACAGAAATAAAAATCAGGACATAATTGTTTTTCTTGCTTTTCTTCTGCCCAGTACACCTAGAGGAATAGGCCCAGTGCTAAAGAAAATGCTACTTAACAGCTATAAATCAGAACAGGACTTAAAAGAACCTTGAACATCTCATAGGCATGTCCTCCATACTAACATACACAAACCCTTTCCTTCTATATGTAGGGCCAAAAAGGACTACCTGGGGCCACAGGACACAGAGGGCCACATGGACCCAAAGTAAGTAATGTGAATGTGGGGGGTTTTCTGCCCTGGCGCTAGCAAAGTCCTTCTGGGGTTATTAAGTTAGTCTTTTAGAGCACAAGGTGATGGAAAAAATAACAGCATTTGTGCTAATCATGACCTAAATCAGTGTGAAAGCAAAAATACTTCGAAACCCTTTGGAAAACCTTTCTGAGTGTGTTTTACACGTACCTAGTGAATGTTGTCTGGCAGCAGCAGAGCAGTGTTGTTCAGCTTGGGCTGTTGACATGTAATGGAGTGGGTCTGTGAAGAAAATAGAAGTACAGATTGTTTTCTATCAGGCGGGGAAATAGATAAGATCTGTATGTGTTGTTAATGGGGCATGATGTATGTTTCTTTACCTATGTTAGGGAAAGATTTGAACTCCGCGTTACAGGTGTCCTCTAGAGCAGAGAAGGCAGAGCCACCTGTTCGGAGGAAAAGCTGCTGTTTGCTGGCTATTCCAGCTTCGCTTTTCTTCCTGTCGGCAGGATTCATTTACACATTGGTGTGCCAGTAAAGAGTTCTGGATGCTGGGCAGAAGCTGTCACAAAACAGATTCTGGAGTTTTTATTGCTGATAGATTTGGAGGAGGAATATCCACAGGCAGGAAGCTACTAGATCTTAGAAGATAACTGGGGACAAAAGAATGAGTCTAGTTTATGTTAAAAACTTAGTTTTGTAGGCAGAAGAGAAGAAAGGAGAAGCTTGAACATCATATTTCTCAGTTTAGCACTTTTTCAGAAATTCATTTTCCAACATAAAGGGAGCACTGAGACAAACACAATCTTTTCATACCAAATTTACTTCCAAAAAGACGGGCTCTATATGCTTCCTCCAGTACTAGCCACCCATGTAGATAATAGTACACTTGTTAGTTATAAGCAGGAACTGAGAAACTGAGTGATACGGCCTAAAAGATGCCCAGAGCTTTACCAAAAAATATTAAGCTGCTGAAAGCACATTAAGCTTGGAGAAGAGACCACAGCAAGTTCCTACGTAGGCACTGCTAGTGGTGCTCTATGAAGGGAGCCCCAGTGACCGAGCCTAGCAAGTGAAACAAGATCCATTAACATAATATATACACAACTTAATAAATGTGTAGAAAATACAGAATTATGGCAAACTTCACAGAACATCTTGTTTAAATGAAGTATTTTGAATCTTCCAGGGTATACCTGGGAGAGGAGAGAAGGGTGAAAAAGGTATTCCTGGATTCCCTGGGTTGCAGGTAAGGAAGTTGCAAAACAAATTATTTCACAAATTTACTATAATTAGGTTCATAATATTTAGGATTCCTGACCTGGGGCTCACCCTGTCTCAGACTGTAAATAATCTCACAAACTTTCTGTCCTTAGAAAGAAAGTAAATCTGTAGGGTTATCTTCTAAATATTTAGAGCTACACAAAGCTCCCCTGGAGCAGCGCAGTGCCAACACAGTGATTTTCATGTACTCCATACATGCCAATGGCAGTTTTTACAGCAGCTTGTGCTTGAGTTGCCTAATAGTGGTCACATGGAGCAACACGTCCGCTACTGTGCTAGGTGCAATATGATTAAAAAAAAAAATTAAGTAAAAACTTGTCAAGTTTACTTTGGTCTATAGTTAAAATCCATGCCTCTCTCTCCTGTCATGTATTTTGCAAAAACCTTGCAGAGTTTTGGGAAATATCCCAAGTAAAGATTATCTCAGGAACATTAGCTGCTCAGCAATTCTGAATCCGTCTAAATTTTAATATGCTTTTTACTGTTTTAGCTCACATTCTCCTTGCTTTTATCAGGGTAATCCTGGTCCTTACGGACCCGCAGGTGTTCCTGGAATGAAGGTAAGATGACAAAGTACAAGCAGCTCCCTGAACAGTGGGATCAGTGAGGTTTGGGTTTCTGTGGATTTGTGTTGATCTGGAATTTCCATGTACTTGGCAGCTCGTACTGCATCCCTTCCCTTCTCTCCTGCTACCTGTTACTACAGAGGTTGTACAAACTCTTTTCTTTTAATTTCTGCCACACTCTGAAATTTGGCTGAAGTTGGCTGACGTGAAGTTGCAAGCAGGAGGAAGAGCCATTGGAACATGCATGTAGCACGATAGAAAAGTTTTGCAGCATGTTAACTTTGTTTGCCATGGTGACATTGCGAAATTTTGTGTTACATGCATGTTTTGTTCATCTTTCTGGCTCAAGAAATTCCAGTTTTGCTTTTGAGCTTGCTAAATGTTAGTTATGAACTTACAATATCTTTCTGTAGTAAAGAACAACAAATGCAGGGTAGGCGGATCTACATAGTGCCCTTTTTCCTATCTCCTCTCCCCAGCTCATTTTCAAATCTAGTTAAGGTAATGATCAGGCTGTTCATAAATCACAATAATGTACAGATATTTGCATTTAGACAGAAGTTCCAGGTGACAATTTACTTTCTACTTTGTTTTTCACCCCTGCCTACCTAAAGAGTTTGAATCCTGGAGGGACGAGTATTTTAGTAGATCATAAAAGGAAAAGAGGTGTTGATACGCAGCTGCTTTACATGCAATAATAGTTTCAGAGGGTCATCAGCAAGCAGAAAACCGATTTCAGCTGTATTAAGCAGTCGAGTCCATTGGTATGTATTCCAGCTAGTTCTATGCCCCAGATACACTGAATCCGCTGACCACTGTCTAAATAACTTGGCAACACGTTATGGCATTTTTTAACAGACAAGAATCTATGAAACACACTGACACTTGTACAAACGCAGTGAATTTTCTGAAACAAATTGCAGGTGCTCTTATGACAGCATTGCCTGGCTGCCTTACTGGGTTTTGTTCAATTAATTATATTAACGTCTTAACAGATTAATCAAAACTATATTTATGTGATCCTTTCCGGGGGAAACAGGATTTGCAGGTTTTCCTGGACAACCCGGCTATCCAGGCGTACAGGTAAAAGGACAACAAATACACGTGTGCATGTGTGCATACCCATTTATAAATGCTATATAAGTGCTTATAATTCCTCCCAAATACACTTGCTTATCAGGCCATTTCCTTTTATACAGTCATAATTGCTTTTAAGGTTTACACTTCTCATGATAATCATAGTTAACACCGCAGTCGTAAATAACAAGTAAACATTCCTGCTTGGTGCATATTAGAGTGGGAATTCTGTTTTACGTACCATCGGAATTGGTTAATCGCAACTACCCATAGTTACCTAGTAGTGATGCTAATGAACTTGGCTCTTAGTATTCTGAAATGAAGTCAAGAAGTGTGTATTTTCCTCTGAAACATTCTTTTTGGAAAGCTGCACATAAACCAGTAATTTTTCCTAAAGCACTGCTAGTTGTACCTGTGGTATCAGAGGAATGACGCTTAAGAGTCACCTCAGGTATAAATGTAAGGTTAATATGGGAACTCACTCTACATCAACAGTCAGTCTGAGCTCCAGAACTCTTGAAATATCATAGAGATCAATTTAAAAAAAGAAAAAAAGCCCGTAAAGAGGCACAGACACCTTGTTTTGACTTGTGCAAGAATGGGTATCGAGTTTTACAATTCTAGTTCTCCCTGCCTGTGTCCCAAATGCCCTGAACTCCAGTCCCAGGAATGCCCCCTCACTACATGCTTCCCACAGTTGCATTCTTGTGTCCTCAGTTCCCATGTGCTGCCGCGAGCAGGGCTGATTCCTAATCTACAAAGCAAGAAGTCTAAAACAATTTGCCACGTAGAAGACTTCCCTGAAGTCCACTTTGCTTGCAATTCCAAATATCAAAACCCAAGCTAATTCAGAAATCCTCCAAGCAGAAGTGATTTTCCTTGCCATTAGCAGCCACTTTTATGTTTCCCTGGTGCAGATGTTTACACTTCTTCGAAGAGCTTTGAATATCTTTGACCAACAATAATATCTAGAACTGGGAAACCTCTTTTCTTAATGCTTATCTGTCATCATAGAAGTAATTTCCAAGTTCTGGAATAGCATTTTAAGGCAAATAATTACAGCTGGTTTGTTAAATCAAAACGTTTCCATTAAATGGGTACTGATCTAATGTAACTGATTCATCTTTACAATAAATGAATGAAATCAAATATAGCAGCCACAAGTTCTGAAGAGTCAAATAGGTGTGTGCGACAGGTATGTTTCTGTTTGAAAGATAATGATGACTTTAAATCTTTTTGCCTGGTTTTAAAGGTTATAAAGTGTCAAAATTGAGTTTCTCAGGCAACGTTTTGCATCTTTACATACTCTGCCACTGCTGAAGCTTTCCGGTACATGCCAGCACATTGCATATTAGTATCTGCCAGTAAAATCTGTTGTTGGTCTCTCACAGGGCGATCCTGGAGAAAAAGGGATCCCAGGTCCTCCTGGAGCTGTTGGAACTCCGCTGCTTCCTATAAAAGGTTATAGCTGGTTTTAGCTACTCTTTGTGCTGTATAACGTGTAGGAGCTATTTTGCTAAAGTGTTTGAGAGTGATTGCCAGAGACCTGGGGGACAGGTTCCTAAACTAGTGGCGGCTTTCTGTGTCTGGTTTTGTCTCACTGATCTTACTGGAACTACGTTAAACATGCAAGTTTCAGATGAAGAGTTTGCTTGAAAGATCTTCATGCGAACAGCTGCAGCTAACCTGCAGCACTACCCCTACCTATTGGACCTGAGCATCTTCCAGAAAAAGCCATGGAAAATAAGCCCATGCTGGGTAACAGGTGGCAAATAACAAAAACAACCTTCCCATTGTAACTTAGAATTTCTATTTTCAGAATTGCCACAACACACAGATTTTAGACTACAGTTAAGCTTCTTATTGCACTTCAGGGGTGAAATCCTGGACCTAGTACTCCCGACTGAATGCCTGTCGATCTCAGTACCTTCCTACCTAACCCTTAGATTTATTTTTCATCTGCTTCTATGTGTTTCCAGCCCATGCAACATAAGACTTAACCCTGTGCTTAGTATCTCAAGTAACATTCAAAGTTAACCATGTGGATGGTGTGTGGGTGGATACATTCTTCAGAGAATGAAGCCTTTAGCAGAATTCATAGAATCATAGAATCATAGAATATTTAAGGCTGGAAAAGACCTCTTAGATCATCGAGTCCAGCCTATGA